>CM052666.1:1607778-1628905 GCA_028533165.1 Leontopithecus rosalia
TGTATATATATGAGTGTATATTATATATATATATGAGTGTATTTTTGTAATGTGTAATTGTGTGTGTTGTTTTCATATAGGAATGCCCACAGGAATTCTGCCTTCCCTGCTTCACCCTTCTTCTCCCGTCTTTATCCTGTAGTTTGTCATGGTGACCAGTGGGTGGCTGTAGTGCTTATATGTATGCACACACATATGTATGCACACACACACACACACACACACACACTCCAACGTATTCATTTTCATTTACAAAATTGCCAAAAGTAAGCGAATGAGTGTTCGATGGACAGACGTGTGAGTAAATGAGCAAATAAATGAACGGATGAGTAAATGAACGAATGGATGAATGAATGAGGACAAAGGGAAGGTTGCTGACAGGCAGGCGCTTAGCAGCTGTGAATACCAAAACACTAGAACTTTTTAATAGACCCCAGCTGTTCAGAATGTCAAAGAAACAGTCTGTAGGAGCCAAAATTTATGCCATTTCAATTCAGCAATATAGAGTATCTGAAATAATTTTTTAAAGGAAGCATAAGAACACGGGGAGCATAAAGGTGGAATAAAGACAGGATGTGAAAATACCGGAAAGCAAAGAGCAGTTTATGTAACTAATTCCAGGACAGACAGTGCATTAGTTGATATTAATGTCAGGTTAGATTCAAATACTTTCAAGTGCCTCGTGTGTGAGGCACTGAGTAAAACATCCACATGCCTTAACTCATTTAATGCTCACATCAAACTTGGACTGGAAGGCATTATTCATTTTGCTTTCCAGATACTTAAACCAAAGCTTTAATAAATAGAGCCTTTGGACATGGTAGATCACATCTGTAACCCCAGCACTTTGGCACGCCAAGGTGAGAGGATCGCTTGAGGCCAGGAGTTTGAGACCAGCCTGGGCAACACAGTGAGACCTCCTTTCTATCAAAAAACAAACAGATTTTCTTTTGACTTGCTGGGCGTGGTGGCAGGTGCCTGTAGTCCCAGGTATTCAGGAGGCTGAGGTGGGAGGATCACTTGAGCCTAGGAGTTGGAAGCTAGAAAAGAAAAGAAAGCAAACAAGCTTTGCCTGACTCTCAGCTGTGTGCCTAAGGAGGGCGTTCAGGGTCAGCTGGGCAGGAGGTCAGGAGCACAGAGTAAGTGGTGGCTGTAGGGGACAGCATGTGGGTCCCAGAAGGAGTATCATCAGCGTGCAGGACCCGTTCCATCCTAAGTTCGGTGAATCATTGCTCTTTCCCCTCCCAGGTGACTCAGGCACAAACACTCCACCCTGGATTGCGGCCTCCTTCCTGCTCCAGAGGGGCCAGGGGAACTTGAAGAGCCCAGTCCTTGCCCTCAGGGAGTTTCAGGCTAGTTCAAGTGACAGAGCTGACACCACGAAGCAAAGAGGCAAAATGGATCTAGAACAGTGGCTGAAATGTGTGGCTCAGACAAAATGTGTTCTGGCAATTCAGAAGAAAGAGAGACTCTTGAGGGAGTAAACACTCAAGGAAACATTCTGAAGAATGATTTCTTAAGGATTTAGGCTGGTAGAGGAAAAGGGATTCTAGGGGAAAGGCACCAACAGCCGGAATGAGGGATGACCTGGTGTTTGTAATGCAATGACCATGTTACCCTGATTGGAGTGGAAGGTCCTGGGTGTAGTGGAAATGGACGAGAAACAGGGCTGGAATCCCAAGGGCCTTCACGTTCAGATGGAGGTAATCTGCACAATCCAATGCCAGCTGCGTATACAAATTCCAGCTTCCCACTGTCATTAATGAAGGTGGGCAGGCAGATGGGCAGCACTAAACACTAAGTCTAACAGTCCTCTACCCCCAGTTACTGGCCATGTTTATAGAACTGGATTGAGAAGCCCAATCAGAGGCAGGCATGAGGAAGTCTATTTCAACATCGATGGGACCCTCGTCCCTCCCTCCGCTGCCTGACCTTGATTCCAAAACACAAAATCTGTATGGCGCAGAAAACCACGCAGTCAGACCACAGAGCAGCTGCTTACAGAAGGAAACAAAGGCTGTGCCTTCTCCACCTTCCCTCCTTCCCTTGCCCCTCTCTGGCACCTCTCTGTGCATCTGTTTTGAGAGTTCTATTTCTAAAACCAGTGAGGCAGACAGTGAGAGGAGGGAGAAAGAGGTGGCACCTCCAGGAAGGTCCCCGGTGCCATGAACTTAGAAGACTGACGTGGGTGTATATCAGAGAAGGAGGCAGGAGGGGCTGGCAAAGAGGCCATTGGTCCAGCGACCTCTAGTGGAGGGACGTGGGGATTGGGCTGAGAGCTCTGCTCCCTGACTTGTCCAGAGATGGATCTGGACGGGTAATTTGGCAAGTAGCTAAGTGGACAAAAAGAGAATTGCCACGGTGAGCCACACACACCCATCTGTGGATGTACACCAGGCCTAGGGAGTCCCTACTGCTGGGAAGAGGACTAACCAAAACCCAAAACAGTACCTATGAAGGCCTCCAATCTAATGTGGGAGGAGAGCCATCATCATGAAGACCTAGATGACATCCCCAGCTCTGGAAGTCATTTTTTACAGAAACCGAAGGGAAAATTGAGTACAAGACTTGGCAGCATCTAAAGGCTACTAAAAGATAGGGCTTTCATGATCTGTGATGAAAAGACAGCAGGTATTATTGTGGGAAGAGGAAGATAAGAAAATATTACAGGGAAGTGAAACATGCACTAGCAGATTTAAAATCCGCATCGGTGCCAAATAATCACCCCACAGATCATCTACCTCATAATTTGCAAAAGGAAAATAGAGCTTTATAACAGAGAGCCGTGATTGCTACCACCTTAACCATACAATCAAACTGAGCAGCGTTAATGATAGGACATGGGACAATTGAAAAAAAACACAGTAGCCCTATGAACTATTCTTGCCAAAAATGTTAAGCAGAATCTAATCACACCTTCCAACCTGGCTTCTACTTTATAGTACATACTGCGATGGGGCAACAAACCAAATATACCAAATGGAAACATCAGACTAATCCAGAATGTCGGAGAGTCTAAAATTAATAAGTGCATAAAGTGACAGTAGCAGGGGTAGAAAAGATCATTCTAGGTTAAGAGACTAAAGAGGCAAAACAACGAAAAGGAACAGGTTAACCTTGCTTGTGTGCTGATTTGGGGGTGGGGAAGACATTCTGGGGACAATTGAGGCAAGCTGAGTATGGTTTGCATTTAATATCAAGGAATTAAGTTTCTCAGGTGTGAGCCTGGTATATAAAACAAGCGTGTCCTTGCTTTTCAGAGACACATCCTGAGGTATTTAAAGGAGACATGTTAAAATATGTGCAACTTATTTTCAGACGGTTTGGGGCTTTAAACATGCCCACATGTACAAATAAATAACAGATGGTGAAATACTAAAAATTATTGAAATTATGTGATGATCCTTGAATTATTCTCTCAACTTTTTTGCTTGACAATTTTTCACAGTGAAAAGTTGGGGGGAATCATGTTGCATTAGTAAAGAGCAGAACCATATTCTACTACAGGGGTCCCCAGCCCCCAGGCCGTGGACCCCTACCATGGCCTGTTAGGAACGGGGCCACACAGCAGGCAAACCGCAGGCGAGGGAAGTCCATCTGTATGTACAGCCACTCTCAGATCAGCAGTGGCTTTAGATTCGGACAGGAGCACACCCTACTGGAACAGCATGTGCATGGGCTCCAGGTTGCACGCTCCTAATGAGAATCCTGAGGAACAGTTTCATCCCAAAACCAATCCACCCCAGGCCCCCTGGTCCATGGAAAAATTTTCTTCCATGAAACTGGTCCCTGGTGCCAAAAAGTTTGAGGACCCACTGCTCTTAGTAGAAAAGCCTGTCTGTCACATAGAAGGCAAACTCAAGAAGTACTCCCAGGAAGCAGAAGAAAAGAACAAAGATGAAATTCTATGAGAAAGAAGGTGACAGATATGTAGACAGACATCAAGAGAGCTTGGGAGAGTGTGAATGAGAAAGAAAGACAAAAATGAATCGTATTTCCAAGCAGCAGAAATGGAAGAGAAGGAATTATGGGTGTTCCTAAAGAACGCGTTAGAACAAATAGAGGAAATAATTCAACATAATTAAAGAACATGTTGTAAGAATGATAATAGGCCTGAGTAAAAATAAAAGCCTGAGTAAAAGTAAAAATAAAAATAAAAATAAAAAAATGGTCTGGATTTCAGGCAAAATCAATAATTTGACTCGTTTCTAGAAACCTTTTGAAAATAGCTTCTAATTATAAGGAATGCGAGAAAGTACTATAAGCATTCATGCAAGGAAAATTTTGTATTTGCATTATAAGCAAAGGAAAGGGTTTTATGTGGCAGACTCTTCAGCAATGCTAAATATTTTTTTTTAAAGTCACACTCAGAGGAACTTGAGTGAAGAAAGTAAGGATTCAATAATTTTATTCCTGGCCAAATTATTTGTAATATGTGGAGGCAGCATAAAGATATTCTTATATGTGGGCATGGAGAACATAACTTTTGCAGGAGAAAATTACATGAACATATGTTCCATTAAACCAAGGGATAAATTTAAAACACAAGACTGGCGAAATCACATGTAAAAGTATTTGTGGGTCCTTTATTGCTGGATTCAGATCCCAATCATAGTAACTCAGCCCAATTATGTGTCTACCTAGGGCAACTATGCAGTCACGGTTTCTCTTCTGCTAATGCGCCTTTGCCAGCACTAGAAGGTATGGTTTTGAGCCTTATGTATCACCCCATAATTGCGGGGGTATCTCTTGTCATGCTTGATAGGCACATTGACTGCTGCTGTTCTGTTCCAGCAGTTGCAAGCAATAAAAAAAAATGATTAACATTGTACAGTGCTATGACAGGAGAATTACTAAGCTTAGGATCCTTTTTTTTTTTTTTTTTGGTCTTTCATTAATAAAGGATGTTACATAGGACCGCATAATAATAAGGAACTTGAATGGTGATTTTTGTATATTTTGGGTTCTATAAAATTTTCGTTTCTGTTTTTTACTTTTATTTATTTATTTGAGACAGAGTCTTGCTCTGTTGCCAGGCTGGAGTGCAGTGGCGTGATCTCAGCTCACTACAACCTCCACTTCCCAGATTTAGGCGATCCTCCCACCTCAGCCTCCCGATTAGTTAGGACTAGGGGCCTGCACAACCAAGCCCAGCTAATTTGCTTATTTTTCGTAGAGACAGGGTTTTGCCATGTTGCCCAGGGTGTTCTCAAACTCCTGAGCTCAAATGATTCACCAAATTTGGCCTCCCAAGGTGTTGGGATTACAGGTGTGAGCCACTGCCCCCAGCCTGGTTTTTAAAAAGTAATAAAATATCCAGAAGCAATTACGATGTCATTAGCCTCTGTTAATATAATCTTCCATGTAAGACGTGTACATTCTTATGTTAATTATTCCTTTTCTTTAAAAAGAACGTATGTTATGTGATCTTGACTATGTAATTTATACATACACATACTAACGCATGGATGTTACAGGAGCCCGAGCTTGAGAAAGTCAGACAAGCATGAATCTTATTTTCCAAGCAGCAGAAATTCTCTCTAGAGAGATATTTCCTCTTTATATAAGTTTACCTTGATGAGCCTTAGGCTGATTAGTGACAGTGCAATCGGTAGTTGCAATTTTTCCAACCATGTGGCTTTTGTTTTGCTGAGTGGGGGTACAACATGAAGTGGCAGTTGAATTACTCCAAAGCATAGAAAGAACTAGGGAGGTAAAAGAGGAGAGTAAATATTACAATAGCTAATTCACCTTATGTGCCAGACACTGCTGTAAGCAGTACTGTTCGAGTACTAATAATTCTGCAAGGTAGGTGCCATCATTATCCCCACTTGACAGATGAGGAAACTGAGGCACAGAGAGGTTAAATCGCTCATCCAAAGTCTGATAGCTAATAAGCAGCAGAACTTGGGGATCAAACCAAGCAATTCTGGCACATGGATCTGTGTTCACAGCCATTGCTATCCTGCCCACGACACTCCAGTGCCCAGGAAGGAGAGCTAGGGGTGAGACAGTGAGGCCAATGTGATAAGTTTCTGATGGATAGGATGCGAAATGAATTCTCTTTCATGTCTTGCAATAAAATCTTTTATAAAATGTTCAGGTGTCCTTCATGTGCTGTAAAGCTGATTTTGTTTTGCGGGTTACAGTGAAATACCAAGTACGGGGTGTGTGTGTGTGTGTGTGTGTGTGTCTGTGTGTGTCTACAAACAAAATGTGAGAATGTAGTTGAATCTGTGTAATTTTTTTGTCCTTTATGTTTTAATTTTCTGTAATATTCTATGGCTGAATGTATACTTTTACGATCAGAAAAAAATATTTCTTAAAAATAAATGTATTGAATTTTGTATTTGTCAGATGATGATTGCATTTAAAATGTTCATAGCAAACAGCCTGGAACGAAACTCACAAAAATGGTTATAACTAGATGGAGAAACTAGGGGTGATTTCTTCACTTTCTTTGCTTTATTAAATTCTCTAATCTTTTTATAATGATCAGATGTCAATTTTGAAATGAAAAAAACATAATTTTAAATAAAATCAAGAAGAATAATTTTAGATGCAATAAGCAATGCCATATTATCAAAGTGAAGTGACATAAAGACAGTGGGTTCTAGAAAACCTTCTCTGATGGTTCCAGAATTGACCAGAACAAGGTGAGAAGCCAATGATTGAGAAAGCAAAGGTCCCATCCTTCCAGCCTTGTCAGCTTTCCAGCCACAAAGGGATATCCACGGCTTATCGATGTATTCAGCAAATGATTATTGAGCACCAACCCTGGGCCAACCATGGACCAGGCACAAGAAACAAGAACGAGTTTAGACTGAGTGGGGAAGATAAGCATTAAACAAGTAAACCAATGAGTATACAGCTAATTTCAGATGAAGTGGAATAAATAAGACACTGACCAGATAGGTATGGGGAGCTGGTTGGTGAAGGAGGGTTTTGCATTAGAGAAGGGGCGCAGAGAAGGTCTCCGCAGGAAATGAAGGTTGTAGCTGAAGCCTGAAGGATGAGAAGGAGCTGTCCAGGCATTCCAGGCAGTACGCACTGTAGGGACAAAGGCTGGGAGGAGGAACACAAAGGACGAGAGCGGGATGGGAACTGAGCAGGAGACAGTCACATATGGTCTTGCAGGCCAGGCAAAGGAGTCTTACTATATTCAAAGTGCGTAGAAGCCATTGGGAGGTTTTACATAATAGAATGACACAATCTGAATTATGCTTTAAAAGGTCACTCTGCTCACCAAGAATCAGCTGAAGAAGAGGAAGAGAAGTTCTGCAGATACCAGTTGGGAGTTCAGCACGATTTCTGGTGACACATGATGAGGCTTGACTATGGCAGGCTCTGGAAAATGTGACTCAGCTTCCTGTTGCTCAAGAACCTCTTCGGCAGTTGCCTCCTGCCTGAGGCTTTTCCTGACCCTTCCCAGGGGGCTTCGTGACACCAGGGATCACCTCCTGTTTTGACTATAGCACCGTATAGCACTCACTGCATGCATGTCCGTCTCATCCTTATAGATGGTCAGGCTCCTTAAACTTCTAACTGGTGGCTAGCACAGTAGCTGGCCCTTAGCAATAAGCAGCAACTAGAGTACTGAGTGCCTATAACCTGTTGGATTCCCACTAGGCAATATGATGGTTAATTTTAGGTAGCAACTTGACTGGGTTAAGGGATACCCAGAGAGCTGGCAAAGCACTGTTTCCAGGTGTGCCTGTGAGGGTGTTTCTGGAGGAGATTGACATTTGAATCAGTGGACTCAGTGAGGAAAATCTGCCCTCACCCGCTGTGGCCAGGCACCGTCCAGTCCATTGAGGGTTGGATAGAACAAAAAGGCAGAGGAAGGCAAATTCTTGCTCTCTCTCTTCTGGAGCTGGGATGCCCTTCTTCTGCCCTTGGACATCAGACTCCAAGAATTGCACCAGCAGCCCTCCAGGTTTCAGGCCTTTGGCCTGGGACTGAGAGTTAGACTGTTGCCCTTTGGGCTTCCCTGGGTCTCTAGCTCGCTGTCAGCATGTTGTGAGGCCTTCTGAGTCTCCATAATTGTGTGAGCCAGTTCCCCTAATCAATCTCTCCCATCTGCATAACTGCCTATCTCTTTAGCTCCCTGTTTATCCTATGAGTTCTCTTTCTCTGAGAACCCTGACTAATACACATTTACTGTATTATTTTAATCCTGTTAACAGCATGATAAGGTAGGGATTTGTATTAGGCCATTTTTGCATTGCTATAAAGAAATACCTGAAACTGTGTAATTTATAAAGAAAATCGTTTTAATTGTCTCACAGTTCTGCAAGTCACACAGGAAGCATGGCGCTGGCCCTTGCTCCACCTCCCAATAAGTTCCTCATTTCCATTTGAGACCTCAGCAGCCTCGACTTTCCTGTCTATATCACCATCAGCATTTCGGTCACAACCATCTGACCATTTCCTAAGAATTTCCAAACTTCCCTTATCTCTCTTCTTCTGAGCCCTACAAACTCTTTCAGTCTTTGCCTGTTACCCAATTCCAAGGTGGCTTCCATATTTTTGTAGCAATGTCCTCCTCCTTGGCACCAATTTCCTGTATGAGGCCATTCTTGCATTGCTATAAAGAAATATTTTGTAATCCCAGCACTTTGGGAGGCCGAGGTGGATGGATCACGAGGTCAAGAGATCGAGACCATCCTGGCCAACATGGTGAAACCCCGTCTCTACTAAAAAAAAAAAAAAAAAAAAAAAAAAAATTAGCTGGGCATGGTGGCGCGTGCCTGTAATCCCAGCTACTCAGGAGGCTGAGGCGGGAGAATTGCCTGAACCCAGGAAGTGGAGGTTGTGGTGTGCCGAGATCGCGCCATTGCACTCCAGCCTGGGTAACAAGAGCGAAACTCCGTCTCAAAAAAAAAAAGAAAGAAATACTTGAGACTGGGTAACTTATAAAGAAAAGGTTTCATTGACCCCCACTTCAGCAAGCTGTACAGCCTCCGAGAACTTTTACTCATGGTGGGAGAGAAGCAGGAGCAGGTACCTCACATGGCAAAAGCAGGAGCAGGAGCCAGAGTAGAGAGGGGATGCTACACTTGACAGCAACCTTATCTCAAGAGAACTCACTCGCTTTCATGAGGACAGCATCAAGCCGTGAGAGATCAGCCCCCATGACCCAAACACCTCTCACCAGGCCCCACCTCCAGATTTGTTCATTATAATTCAGCATGAGATTTGAGTGGAGACGAATATCCAAACCGTATGAGCATTATTCTTTCCACTTTACAGATCAAAAACTGAGGTTTAGAGAGATTGAAAAATCCATCAACAGCACACAGATAAGAAGTAAAACAGCATGGGCTTTGCGGGCAGGTCTAGCAGGCTCTCGAGCTCAGGTCTGTTGAGCTTTATTGAAGCTGGGCTTCAATAAACAGGTGTTAAGTGAACAAATGAAGGGATGAGGACCTGGACTAGGGCAAGGTGGATGAGACCAGAGATAAAGAACTGGATACTTGGGAGGCTGAGGCGGGTGGATCACAAGGTCAAGAGATCGAGACCATCCTGGTCAACATGGTGAAACCCCGTCTCTACTAAAAATACAAAAAATTAGCTGGGCATAGTGGCTCGTGCCTGTAATCCCAGCTACTCAGGAGGCTGAGGCAGGAGAATTGCCTGAACCCGGGAGGTGGAGGCTGCGGTGAGCCGAGATCGCGCCATTGCACTCCAGCCTGGGTAACAAGAGCGAAACTCCGTCTCAAAAAAAAAAAAAAAGAACTGGATACAAGAGAAAGCTGGAAGGAAAGTCTGAATAAACCTTTGTGTCTATTAACTGTGGGCGGTGAGCAGTCACCCAAGACAGCCTCAACATGGCCTCCCGTTAAGACTGGAAGCACACAGGGACCTCCAGGTCATGGAAGTGAGCCGGGGAGCTAATTTCATAGAGAAAAAATGGTATTTCTGGATCTCATGAAGAGCTGTGAGAAAAAGGTCAGAAACAAAGGGAGAAAACAGCCTAGAGGAGATGGCCACCCACTGGCTCAAACTGTCTCCAGGTCAAGTGGATTAAAAACAGAAACATCTTTTTATTACAGTGTGGTTTTTGAGAAACCCAAATTGCAATATCATCTGAGGTTATTTTGCAACTTAAGAGGGCATGAAGTGTGAGTGAAGTGAGGTCATGGAACCCATTTCCACCCCATCCATCCTCCTCCTGACAGCCACAGGGAGAAGATGGTGCACAAGCCCCAAGACCCAGGCAACTGAAGGCTCCTGAGGCAGATGGTAGCTCACCTAATAGGGGAGCCTCCCTCCAACGCGCCACAGAACATAACTGCACTCCAATTATACGCTCTTCTGTTTTTGGCCATTGCCCTGCAGGGAGCTGTTTCAACCTTCTAAGCACCCCATGGGGAGAGCATGAGGGTTGGTAGAAAATATGTGACATGTCTCCACAGGCCTTCTTCATGGTTTTCAGAGACATGCTCCCTGACACAGATGCAGCAACAATTTGGCAGAAGATGAAGATGGAGAGAGAAGATAACAATTCATGCTCATGACAAAAGCAGAAGAAAAGGGAAAAAGAGAACAACTCACTTTCTGATTATTGGATTTGCCACGGCAGCACAATGAAGCACTGCTGGAAGAAAAGGGCCCGTACCCTCTGCCATCACACGCCTCTCTTGGGACTAGAGCCCCTGGCCCACTGGAGAATCTGCAGAATGAGCAATGTCATGTTGGTCACGCTGCGTCGATGCCAGCAGCTGCGATTTCAGATACGTGGCTCACAGAGGGGTGGACCTGCCACGCCTCAACTGCTGGGCACTCATGAACAAGGTAAGAGGCACTCCACCTTGGATGGGGCTGGGAAGGAGGAGAGGCAGGTAGAGTAGAAACAAGAGTATCCAGGAAAGGCAAACAGTGGCTCACACCCAGTCTACAACCCCAGTATTTGGGGAGGCTGAGGTGGGAGGCTTGTTTGTGTTCAAGAGTTCAAGACCAGCCTGGACAACATAGAGGGACCCTATCTCTACTAAAAATCAAAAATATTAGCTGGGCATGGTAGTGCTTTGCCTGTAGCCACAGCTACTTGGGAGGCTGAGTGAGGAGGGAGGATCGCTTGAGACCCTGTATAAAAGGAAGCAATTAACATCCAACAGGGGATATTTCCAAAATAACAGAAATCTAGCCCTTAACAAAATGGACATCAATTCACCTTAAGCGGAGTGTGAGCAAAGCCAAGTAGCTATTTTCTTTCCTAACCTAGAGTACTGGCTAAAGGATTCTTCTGAGATTCAGTTATAAAACCCGAATTACACTGGTTTTGTGATATCCCCGAGTCCTCCAACTGTTTCATGCTCTCAAGTAATTGACAGTGCTGAAGAGCTCCAAAATAACTGTGCCAAGAGGCCATTAGAAACATTTACTCCTCAGATCTGAGGCCAACAGTGGACAAGGCCAACCCAGCTGTCCTCTCTGTGGGCTCCTTTTCCGTGGAGTGCAGCCAACTGGCCCTGGAGAGGGGACAACCACAGTCACCCATAAGTTCTTCCAAGGGTTTCAAATTACCTGACACATCAGTGGCACCACCCCAGAAGCCTGAAGCTGCCACAGAGAACGTCCACTCCCTACATCCCCAAAGCCCGGTTCCCCTGGGCATGATGAAGGGCCAGGAGTCTTGGCCTTTCTTTCGGTCACTCCTTTGGTTAACACTTATTGAGCATTCATCATGTGTCATACCCAGAGCCAGGGATGTAAAGAACACTCTGGAAAGAGTCCTGCTTTCTTGGAGCTCACAGCCTGGCAGAGGCACTGAACAGACTGAATTTAGATTCAAGGTGTAAAGTATAGTCAATGACATGAGTGAGGGGCTACAGCAGCACAGGGTGGAAGTCAACATTGATTTGAGCCAAATGTGTCAGGTAACAAAGTGAAGGAGGCTTTATTAAATCCAGGCAGAAGGACCACAGGGTAGGGAAAGTATGTCATAATCCTATTTTAAAGACTTCACAATCACCCTACCCTTAGGTCATTGATGACCTACTATATTTATTTTCTCCTATTGCATAACAAAATATAAAAAACGTATTCACACCCAAAAAATAGCCATTTATTATCTCACAGTTACAAGGGGAATCCAGGCACAGTGTAGCTGGGGTCCCTGCTCAGGGTCTTACAGGCTGAAATCAGGGTACTTGCTGGGCTGCATTCCTTCTGGAGCTTGGGGTTGTTGGCAGAATCCAGTTTCTTGTAGCTGTAGGACTGACATCCTATGCTGTCATTGCAGGTTGGTGAGGGTCACTCTCAGCCTTTGCAGAGGGCCATGCAGCCATGACCTGAGGTTAGTAGTTCACAACATGGCCATTTGCTTTTTTTTTTTTTTTTTTTTTTTTAGACGGAGTTTCGCTCTTGTTACCCAGGCTGGAGTGCAATGGCGCAATCTCGGCTCACTGCAACCTCGGCCTCCTGGGTTCAGGCAATTCTCCTGCCTCAGCCTCCTGAGTAGCTGGGATTACAGGCACGTGCCACCATGCCCAGCTAATTTTTTGTATTTTGAGTAGAGACGGGGTTTCACCATGTTGACCAGAATGGCCTCGATCTCTTGAACTCGTGATCCACCTGCCTCGGCCTCCCAAAGTGGGCCATTTGCTTTTTTAAGGCCAGCTGTGAACTGCTCAGATGGAGTCTCATATAACAGAACCTAATCAAGGGAGCAAAGATCCCATTATAGTCATGGGTCCCACCCACAAAAAAGGAGAGGGGTGGCAAAGTGGGAATCTGGAGGGCCATGTCGGGGTCCTGCCTGCAAACCGGCAACTTGTCGTGCCCCACTTCTTTTGGTATTTGTCTCTAGAACAGTTGACACCGTTGACCGCTCCCACCTTGAAATTTATTCAATGACTCCTAGTTCCTCTCTTTTGAGTTTTCTCCTGTTTTCTCTTTCTAAATTCTTTGTTTCTTCCTTTGTCCCTTTTGTGATTTTTCAAATGCAAAATATATGACACATATATAAAAGTACATTTACTATGACTGCACATTGTCATGAACAATCATAAAGCAAACCCTTATGTAACCATCCCCTAGGCCAAGAAACAGAACATTCCCCTACCCTAATAGACCCCCGGGCCTTTTTCTCAATAAGGCCTACTCCCTTTGGCCACCCTGACTTCTGCAATAATCATTTTCTTGATCTTTTAAAATCGTATTATCACCTACTTATGTGTGCATAATTTAGCTTCACCTGTTTTGAATTTTATATAAGTAACATTTACCTATTGTTCTGCATCTTCATTCTTTTGTTGAACACGTTTGTATGTTTCATCCATGTTGCTGCATATCCTTTCCAATGTCTAATGCTCCCTCATATGACCATTATTCATCTGTAATTTATTTATCCATTCTACTTGGATTTTTTTTCTTTTTTTTTTTTTACTTTTTAGAGTTTGCCTCTCACTCTGTTGCCCAGGTTGGAGTGAAGTGGCTGTTCGTAGTGTGGTCGTTGCACAATACAGTCTGGAACTCCTGGGCTCAAACATGCGGCACTGAGCCCAGCCCAGCTTATCTATTCCACTTTTGATGGATGTTTGAGGGACTTCTAGTTTGGTGATTTGTATTAGTTATCTATTGCTGTGTGACAAATCATGCCAAAACACAGTGGATTAAAACATCATGTATTACGTGACAGTTTCTGTAGATGAAGACTCTGGGCATGGCCTAGGTGGGTCCTCTGGCTCTGGTTTCTCACAAGACTGTAATCGAGGTGTTAGCTGGGGCTATGATCTCATCTTAAGGTTTGAGTGGGGGATGAGTCAATGTTAAATTCACTCAAGTGGTTGTTGGCAAGAACCAATTTTTCACAGGCTGTTAGACTGATGGCTCCAGCCGCTCACCAGCTGTTGGCAAGAGGCCTCCCTTGAATCCTTGCCGTGTGGGTCCTTCCATAGGGCAGCTAACAATATGGCAGCCAGCTTCATGAAAGCAAGCAAGCAAAGGGCCAGAGAGAGAGTATGAGCAAGGCAGAAGTCACATCCTCTTATAATCTAATCTCACAAGCGATAACCCATCAATTTTGCCATGCTGCATTTGTTAGAAGGAGTCACTAGGTCCAGTTCACACTTAAGGAAAGAAGATTACAGAAAGGCACGAATACCAGGAGGCAGAAATCTTAGAGGGCAATCATAGAAGCTGTCAGTACAAAGGAGATAACAAACAACGCTGCCTTACAGATTTTCATACATATATTGTGGAGTACAGCATTTCAGGTTATGCGCCTCGGCATGGAGTTTTTAGGTCTTAGGGCATTTGAGTCTTCAACTTTCCATGACAAGGCGGAACTTTCCCCAAGTGGTTATACCCATCACATTCCCACTAACAGCAAGTGAGAATTCTTGTTTCTCCATATCATCACCAACACTTTTTATTATCAGATATTTTATTTTTGCCCACTATGATTTATGTAATATGTGATATATTATAGCTTTAATTTGCATTTCTAAGATTACTAATGAGGTCTGGCCCTTTTTCATTTATTTATTGGTCATCTTGGATTTCCTGTTTTATGAAGTAACTGCCTGTATCTTTTGTCTATTTTTCTATTGACTTTTCTTACTGATTTGTATGAGTTTTTAATAAAACCTGCATGCTTGGGCTTTGACAGTTACGTGTGCTGCAAGCATCTTCTCCAGTTTTGTTTCCTATCTTTTTACTCTTTTAAATCTGTCTTTTGATAAACACAAAGCCTTAATTTTAAGACAGTTGAATTTATTGATCTTTTCCTTTATGAATTCTTGGACTAAGCCTGTCTTCTAGCTATTGTTTCCCACCTATGTCTTCAACTGTACCCCCATCTTGATGTCCCCTATTGTCTCCATATAAACATCTCTTCTCTGCTCTGGACACGAGTTCAACTGCTCACTCGTGATGGCTCCACCTCCATATCCCACAGACAGTCCAACACCAGTTTACCCCAAACTGAACTCATCCCTCCAAGTTCACCTGCTACCACCCTACCACCCCTAACTTGTATTTTCTAACTCTATGACTGACACAACTATCCACCAATCACAAAGCCAGGGTCTTGTGAAATTGCCCTGACCAGTCTTTCTCTTATAAGGATCCGTCTTTTCTGATTCTACAGTCTAAACCTTGCCCCACTCTGTTTTCTCCTCCACGTCTCCAATGCCAGAATGTAAGTTCCATGAGACCAGGGACCTTGTCCAGCTTGTTCACTACCACAGCATCAGTAACGGATGGTGCTTAACAGCATGAATTCTGGAGCCCAATTACCTGATTCAAATCCTGTCTCTTTCAATTATTAGCTATCTAAATAAGTGAAAGTTACGTGACCTCTTCTCCCTCAGTTTCCCCATTGGTAAAATGGGGGGATGGTCATAGTACTGATCCGTAGGGTTGTGGTGAGGGTTGAATCAGTTAATGCATGTACGGTACTTAGAAAAGAACAGAGCACACGGTAAGCACCCAATAAATATTGACTATTGTACCACCTAGCGTGGTGGTAGCATGGTGGTAGGGTATAATATGAATAGTCAATATTAATATTAATAGCCAGTATTTATTGAGTGCTTACTATGTGTCCTGTTCTTTTCTACACTCTATTATACCCTAGCATGGTGGTATGGCTTAATATTACTCATCAAGATATATTTTGAACATCAAAAAATATTTCTCATCAAAAGCTAAGCATCAAAAATATTTATCAACAGAAACGAATGAATGCCACTTCTCATTTAGACTCATTATCTTTGCTTAGACAATTGCAGTAGTCTCTTAACTGGGCTTACTTTCTACTAACCATCCCGTCTCTCACTCCACTCATTCTACGCACTGCCATCAGGGTTATGACTCCTTGTATAGAAACACGAAGGTGTGGTGTCACGCCATTGCTTAACACCATCCTGTGGGTCCCAAACTTCACAGGGAGCCAGAGCAAAGTCCAAACTCTTCAGCAGAATGCAGGTGCATGAACGTGTAATCTGGCGATTGCCTGCCTAGCTCTTCTCCCACCTCCACACTCCATTTACCAAACACACTGCACTCACGTACACACACACAATCTGCACTCCATTTACCAAACCACTGTCAGTTCCCAAATGAGCCACATTCCTTCATTCCTCTCCTGCCCAGAATGCCCTCTCTCTGCCCTGTCCAGCAGACAAAAATCATTTTCTTTTTACGCCAGCAGCTACATCAAGTCCCAGATGTAGGCGCTTCCAGGCAGAGTTAGATACATATATTATTACAGCATTTATCAAATTACATTATAACTATTTATTTACATGTCCACCCCGACTCCCCCAGGCTCCTGAGAGCCAGATCGTATTTAGATTTGTATTTCTGGCAAGAAGCACAGGGCTATGGAAGCTTAATATATGTTTGATGAATGGATGGTTAGTTTTAAGAAGTACCTAATAAACCTTGGTATTTTTATTTCCTTGAATCTTGTTTTCGATGCTGCCTTTTTTTAATAGAAATAGTCACTGCTGCTTATGTTTACAAGTTTATTGAGTTCTAATTGTATCCTTTAAAATGAAGATTGCTGGTATCATTCATTCACTCATGCATTCATCAACAAATATTTATTAGGGAACACTTGTTAGATACTGGATTTGAAGTGAACAAATTAGACATGGCCCCTACCCTCATGAAACTTACAGTCTATAAAATCTATTAAATATGAAGGACAGATTGACCTTGAACCAATAAACATATCCATGTAAAATAATCATTTGAAGTCAGAGTCGTGAAGGTAAAGAACAGGCTATAAAGAGGAAGAATAACAATAGAATATATATATATATATATATATATATTTTAAATGGAGTCTCACTCTGTCACCCAGGCTGGAGTACAGTGGTGCCATCTTGGCTCACTGCAACCTCCACCTCCAGGGTTCAAGCTATTCTCCTGCCTCAGCCTCCTAAGTAGCTGTGATTACAGGCATGCACCCCCACACCTGGCTAATTTTTGTATTTTTAGTAGAGACAGGGTTTTACCCTACTGGTCAGGCTGATCTCGAACTCCTGACCTCGTGATCCGCCCACATCAGTCTCCCAAAGTGCTGGGATTACAGGCGTGAGCCACTGTGCCTGGTCAGGACCTAGTTTAGAAAGAACAGTTAGGGAAGTTTCTTTGAAGAAGTTACATTAGAGGCAACACTACAAGATGGGTAAGGGTAAGCCATGCAAAGTCATGGAGAAAGAGCATTCCAGGCAGAAGGAACAGCATGTGTGAAGACCTTAAGCAAGCGGAAGGCAGCTGCTGAGGCTGGGGCCTGGGAGGTGGGGGCTGGGAGTAGACAAGCCTAGAGAAGTTGTCAGGGGCCAGATGATGGGGCAGTTCACAGGGAAGGTACTGAAGGTTGAACATGTGGGAGCGACAGGAACCTCTGGCAGGGCTCTGCCTGTGAGCACCACATCACCCCGAGGATGTGTGGGCTACTCTAGGTTTCAGTGTAGAGAAAAGCAAGCGACAGCCCTTCTGTCCCTACTCAGCAAAAGCTCTGATCACCAGCCCCCTTCCCCTGAACATACAGAAGAAAAATAATGGAACTGCATTTCAAGGGTCGCATGTGAGAAGACCCTAAGCTGCCCTGGCTGTTCAGGTGGAAGTTGTCCTCTTCCTCAGTGACCTCGGCTGTTGGAAGACATGGCTAGGCAGACAGAATCTAAGAGTTCTTCCAGGTGTGACATGAGTCACTGGAGCTCAGTGACAGAAAGCAGTATCCAAAGCCAGATGCTCCCCTGGGGAGGGAGACTCTGGAAGTTCCTAGAAGGCCATAACACCGCCCAGAAGGCTCCTCTCTCCCACATATTCACAAAGCTCCACGGGGAGCCAGGCCCTGCTGGTCTTGCAGTGTCCACCTATGATGCGAGGTAAACAGTGCCACACGTCAAGCTGTCCCCAGTCTTGCCTTCACTTCCACTACCAAAAGAGGGAACACTGGGATTGCCCCAGCAAGGTGTCATTTATGTCAGGCTAGGGCCACTGTGACTCCCAGCTCTTACTACTTTCTAGGTGCCCTTACAGACCTCCCCACTCCCCCCTGAATACATCAGAGTGTGACCACCACCTCCCTCTCCGCAGCCCCCCACAGTGGGGTTCCGGTGAGCAGGGAGGTGGCTTCATCCCTCTACATGCAGCCCTTGGAGACCTACTTAGGCTATTTGTCACTCGGGCTTCAAGCTGCCAGCTGAGGAGGGGAGCTGAGAAGACTCTATAATGAGATCTTTGCGCTGTAATTAAGTGCCAGGCTTTGTTTTACACCCATCTTTCCCACCTCCCCCGATCCTATCGCCAAGCTCCTCCAGGCAGTGAGTGGGGAGTGTCAGCTGCTCTGCGATGACACCCCAAGTGGCAGGTGGCAGGGAGCTCCTCTGCCTGCAGTCTGCGCCCCACCTCCAGGCTTCCCCCACCACCAGTCTTAACTAAGACAGTGCCATTTCTGTCCTTGAACTGGGTTTCACCCCAGAAAGCCACTCCACTTCTCATAAGCCTACCTCCTTTTAACCCTTTGGTTGCGGGGCCTCTGGGGTGTCCATTTCTTTCTTTTGACATGTTCTTTTTCCTGAAAATTTCAGCAAACCACAACAGTAGAGGGGGCGAGAAAAACGGAAAGAAGTTAGGGCAGAAGGAGCACTGTTCTTAGAGGACAGGAAGGGTCCATCTTCTCTCTGGTCCTCCACGCAAAATCGGGGCTTCCTTCTCAAACATCCCAGCTCCCAAACATATGCAGTAGATTCTGCTGACAGGAGTGTCATTTTGATCTCCACATCTGAGCCTGAAGTTTAGCCTAGCTGAAGAAGCACCGGATTGGGAGAACATGCGAGGTCTTCGGCCTGGGTTTCCTCCTCTGTACGATGAGGAGAGGATGGGAAGGGGCAGTGCTGGCCTGGGTGATCTCGATGGATACTGTGGGAGTCTGCAGAGGCCGCAACAGAACCTCTGCCTACTCTGCCGGGCCTGGCCTCCCACAGCCCTCAGAGAACACCCTTCCTGGGGATGGGGGCGTGGCCGAGACGGGGGCGTGGCCTGGTCGGTGGGTGGGCCCTTACGTGGGCGGGGCCGCGGGGCTTTCCGGAACCCGGGCGAGGGCGCCGCTTCTGCGGCCGGGAAGAGCGAGCCCAGGCGCCGGCGGTGCGGGGAGGCGTTCGAGAGGTGAGCGCCCTGCAGCGGCAGGGGATGGACCGGGGCCCTAAGTCACAGGCGGCGCAGGGCGGGGACGCGGCTGCCAGCGGCGGTCAGACGCCTCTCCACCCTCCTCCCGGGCTGTCCCCGTCTGTTTCACCAGTCTGTTTCCAGTTTCCTATTTCCCAGGGAGGCGGCGCTCCCTGCCCCACAGCACCCGGAGACGTGGAGTCCCTCGGCCCAGGGGTGGGGTGAGGGTGTTATGTGGATGCCCTGTGCCTGGCAGGTTGGAGACCTCCGCAGTGACGAAGTCACTCACATCCCTGCCTTGAAACAGAGCGGGTCCCTCTTGTGCCGTCTCTTTGTCGCCCTCGCCCCCACCCTGTGGAAGAGGCTGGTGGCTTGTCCCCAGTCACTTTCTTCCTTGGAAAAGGAAGACAGGGGGCCACCTCCAGCAGGGCCATGGAAATCCCAGAAAGTCGCTGATCTGCTCGACAAAAAGGCCTGAACACCCCACCCCACAGCACCAGGCAGTGCACCCTGGCCAAGACTCCGTGGTAAATATTGCTGGCCTTTATGTTGAGAGGGGGGAAAGCAAAAGTCTGCCTGTGAAGATCATCGCCCAGTGCCTACGCTCCTGTGAAACCACAATTGGAAAGCCATTTCCTAAGGGGCGAGGGTGGGTTTGGGACTACACCGTGGCTTGGGTGATCGTGGGAGTGAGGGTGCTTGCCCACTCAGGAAGGCACTGAGGCCCTGTTCGGTGGGAATCGATGACAGCGGCTCGGAGGAGGGAGCGGAGGAGGGAGAGCAGTGTTGTTACCTAGTGTTAGGAACATCATCCGTCCAGCACCATGAACTGCAAACAAGCAGAGTAACCCGTGTCCTTCAGATACTGTTGCTGAGCAGTGACCTAATCAATGAGGTGCTGTCTGGACGGCAGGTGCATATGTAATGCTGCCCTCTTGCTCAGTGCCTGGAAGAGGCATTGGTGACTCCCCGCTAATGCTAGGGGTAGCTCCCGTGCAGGAGCAGTCAGGCTCTTGCAGGGCCTGTGTGGTTTCGTCAGTTTTCTCTGCATTTACCCAGCTCCTCTGAATTCTGAAAAGTGTGTCCAAGATCTCTTGGACTCCTTGACTCACTTCACCCTTGTTCTTGTGTGCAGAAAACAATTCCCAGTGAGCCATGCGCAGCCAGTCAGAAGGGAAGCCCTGGAGCTTCCCTTGGAGCTTCTCCCTGGAGCAGACCCTGGGAGAAGTTCTGTGGGGCTAAATGCTAATTATTCAGTTACTGGATTGTGGGAAAATTCCAGGGGAGGTCCCAGAGGAGGGACCGGGAAAAAGCTAATTACCAAGCAGTACAAAAATAATATATATTTCTTTCCTTTTATTTTGAGATGGAGTCTTACTCTGTCACCCAGGCTGGAGTGCAATGACACGATCTTTGCTCACTGCAACCACCGCCTCCTGGGTTCAAGCAATTCTCTTGCTTCTGCATCCCAAGTAGCTGGGATTACGGGTGCCCACCACCAAACCTGGCTAATTTTTGTATTTTTAGTAGAGACAGGGTTTCACCATGTTGATCAGGCTCGTCTCAAACTCCTGACCTTAGGTGATCTGCCAGCCTAGGCCTCCCAAAGTGTTGGAATTACATGTGTGAGCCACCATGCTGGGCCAAAAAGAATATAAATTTTAACAATCAGTATGACCATGTCTGTGCCCATGGGCTTAGTTATCAGTCTGACTGATTCTTCCTTCCAAAATGATGGCAGAGGATCACCCCTTTGGACATTTACAGCTCTGAGCAAAGCAAAAAGCATTTAGATGCCATTGTCTGAATGCAAAAGCAGCCCTGCCAGGTTTTCGGTGTGGTTTCTGAGGAGGGAGCACCTCTCCTGAGAAAGGTGTTTCCAGCACAGTGCCTCTGTTGTTCATTCCTGTGCATCAGGGAGTTTGGCTCTGCTGAGTGTTGTAAGCACAACTCTCCTGTTTATTTGTCTCTGTATGCTCACAGACTTAGACAG
>CM052666.1:1629005-1677187 GCA_028533165.1 Leontopithecus rosalia
TCTAACCATGCCTTTTTTTTTTTTCCAAGATGGAGTCTCACTCTGTCACCCAGGCTGGAGTACGTTGGTGCGATCTTGACTCACTGCAACCTCTGCCTCCTGGGTTCGAGTGATTCTCTTGCCTCAGCCTCCCAAGTAGCTGGGACTATAGGTGTGTACCACCGTGCCTGGCTAATTTTTGTATTTTTAGTAGAGACAGGATTTCACCATGTTGGCCAGGCTGGTCTCGAACTCCTGACCTCAGGTGATCCACCTGCCTTGACCTCCCAAAGTGCTGGGATTACAGGTGTGAGCCACCACGCCCGGCCTGACCATACCTTTTTGGTGTGCCTTCTTCACTTTGTGTCTACTCTCCTGCACTCAAGTTGCTCTGCTGAGCAATCCTCTACATTTTTTAAGAAGCAGCTCAAATAGCACTTTCTCCAGTGAAGACGTCCCTGGCTGGCCCCTACTGCAGTCTTTGAGCAGAGTTGCAGGGTTTCTGCTTTGTCTTTCATTGCTCCTTGCATAGACCTCTGTTGAAGCTTCATATTGTCCACAGGAGTTAAGTGGGAGTCTTTGACCCACTCACGGAAGCAGAGCTCACCTCGAGTTCCCCTAAGCCAAATTTGGTGTCTGACACATAAGAGGCATTTGATAAATGATTCTTGATTGAAATTCAAGCCCTTATAGGGAAGAGTGAAGTGCTCTACCAACTTGGAGTAGAAGGTTTGGGTTATGTGTTATAAGGAGTCTCAGATTGGATAAATTAGATGGAGCCATTCCCAGAGGCCTTGAGGAGTTTTAATGTAATGTCATGATGGTGCTCAAAACTCATAGCACCCCCTGCTGTGTTCACTACAGAATTCTAGATTCTTCTTGATCTGGCTCCAGCATATCCCTAAAGAGGAGGCTAAAAACCTCATCTTCCACCAGCTCCCACCTTGAGCCCACAAGTCTACCTTCTGAGCCACTCCAGCCCCAGGTAGCTCCCCAGGCCTGGGCTCTGTCTTCTCCTTTGACCATGCTGTTTGGCAGCCTTAGCCAGGAATGCCTACTGCTCTCCCTAGCTAATTCCTGATCATTAGGACTCCAGATCTGAATCCCCTATGTGCAGAGGCCCCTCAGGCTGGGCTTTCAAGTTCTCCTCTGTGCTCCATAGCACTCTGCACAGCCTCTAATGGCATTTATCACACCCTCTTATGGCTGCTGGTTACTTGGCCATCTCCCTGCTGGTTGGCTCCCTGAAGGAAGTGATTGGATTAATCCTTGATGTATCCCCCATCAGCTAACATTGTTCCTAGAAGATGGTGCCCAATAAGTGTGCATTGGATGTTAGGCTGAACCAGGGTAATAAAAATATCAGAAGAAGGACAAATCTAGAGACATCTGGAAGGGGAAAGCTGGAATTCGGTGATTAGTTATATGCAAAGAGTGTACTAGTCCGTTCTCAAACTGCTAATAAAGACATTCTTGAGTCTGAGTAATTTAAAAAGGAAAGAAGTTTAATTGACTCACAGTTCCACATGGCTGGGAAGGCCTCACAATCATGGTGGAAGGCAAGGGGGAGCAAAGTCACATCTTACGTGGCGGCAGGCAAGAGAGCGTGTGCAGGGGAACTACCCTTTATAAAACCATCGGATCTCAGGAGACTGATTCATTATCATAAGAACAGCCGGGGAAGAACTGCCCCCATGATTCAATTACCTCCCACTTGGTTCCTCCCAAACACATGAGAATCGTGGGAGCTACAATTCAAGATGAGATTTGGGTGGGGACACAGCCAAACCATATCAGAGAGTAAGGGACAGGTTTCCTTAAAACCTGCGAGGCAGGTGGAGATGGTATCCTGCAGGGATAGGATTCTCTGCTCTGGGGAGAGGTCCTCTTATATGTCTCTGAGTGTTTATGCAAAAATGTTTTTGTTTCCTGAAGGACTTTCAAAATTTAAAATATTAAGTCACTTTGAGACATATTGAGTCTGATGTTAAAATGGGAATGTCCTAGAGTCAACTGAAATACACACTTTAAGTACAGGTGACGTCAGGCCTAGAAAAAGATTTTGGGAGCATGGTGGCAACAGTTTAACTTGTGAAAGCAAATGTAGTCACTGAGGGAAGAAGCATAAAGCAGAGAACAAGATCTTGGGGAAAACTGGAAGCTGTGGAGGTGGGAAAAAGAAAAGGATCTGTTGGGAAGGAGTATGACAGAAAGAGAGGGAAAAAATCAAGAGGCCAAAAGAAGAGATATTTCAAAAAGAAATAGGTGGCCAAAGCTGCCCAATGCTTAAAAAAAACAAGGAGATTCAAAAAAGAGAGAAGAGGCTGGGTAGAATGGTTCATGCCTGTGATACCTTGGGAGGCCAAGGCAGGAGGATTGTTTGAAACCAGGAGTTCAAGACCAGTCTGGGCAACATAGTGAGACCCGCCCCCCCATACACACACACACACACACACACACACACACACACACACACATTTTAAAATTAGCCGGGCATGGTGGTACATGCTGGGAGGATCACTTGGACTCAGGGGTTCAAGGCTGCAGTGAGCTCTCATCGTACCACTTCACTCCAGTCTGGGTGACAAAGTGAAACCTGATCTAAAAAAAAAAAAAAAAAAAAAAAAAAAGCCAGACCTGAAGAGGTTACAGAGAGGCTAGTTACTGAGTTACTGGGCAGTGGAAATGTTGGGTGGTGATTTTCGACTTCTCTGAGGAATTAGATCATAAAAGAAGGAAGGGAAGAGTGGTCTGCTCAAGAGAAGACGTTCTGTTTGTTTTGTGGTAAGAGAGACGTGCCTGCCTTTGATCACACTAGCGAAGGAGCCCATTTATGCTAAAGGAATATAGATACATATTTATATTGTTCACATTGGTTGTATTTTATGTAAACCTCCCTCTCCTCTTTTCCCCTCCCGTGCAAGTGTCACATAGAACTTTCTTTCTGGGGAATTGCCAAAGTCATGGTATTGCTAAATCCAGTGACAGGGTGTTGCAACACTGAAATAATTGGTTCTCACCTCACTGGCCTGTAATAAGCTTCCCTCAAATGCTTCCAGACAACTTTCCTTCCTAATAGTGCTAGCCAGGCATTTTCTCTTTCACTGTGCACAAATTAATCACAGCAATAAGAGCAAATGCATAGATAGCACTTACTCTGAGCTAGAGACGATTCTGAGTACCGATAGGGGTAAATGGTGAGCGGTATTCAAGCTCAACATACCTGGCTTCAGGGTCCATGCACTTAAACCACGACACCAAATTCAAGATAAGTAAGTTAGTATTTTACCGCAGATTGATGTTCATGTTCCTGACACTACTACAAGATTCAAGTCCTAAAGCCACTGACAACATGGCTTGTCCACAGTCACCAGACCAGGCTTCTCTCTGGACCCAGATTCGCTGTGGGTTGGACTAGCTTTAATAGTGAATAAGGCCAGGCCTGATGGTGCATGCCTATAATCCCAGCACTTTGGGAGGCTGAGGCGGGCAAATCTCTTGATCTCAGGAGATGGAGACCAGCCTGGGCTACATGGGAAGACCCGCTTTTACACAAAACAGAAAAATTAGCTGGGCATGGTAGCATGTGCCTGATAGTCAACAAGTAATCTGCCACATGCAAAGTAGTGCAAGGGACCAGAAAATAGAAGCTATGTTTTCCTTCTCATTTACTCTTCATAATCATCCCATTTTGTAGTCAGGGAAACTGGACTTTAACTCAGAAGACCATAATAAAGGTAAAACCAAAGGCCACTTTTAGTCCTGCGTTTCTGTGATCTAAGATTCCTCCTCATCTTGGTCAGAGCTATAACTGAGTTCAGATAGTTTCAAGACTACTTTGTGGTTTTTTTCCCAACCTGTGATCCAAAAGGGTAGTGCATATGAATCTCTAGCATGCACAGATGTACAGGAAACACTGCCTCTCCGCTATATTCCGGATCTTAATATTGGTTTAGAGCCTTCATCTCATCTGGCTGGCAACCAGAGAAACCACCCCAGGTTATGCCACTGGGTCACAATTTCAGATCTTTTATGCCTTGCCACGATCCCAGGGACACGGATACAGGTGTCTCCTGCTCCCGCATCTGGTCTACTCAGGTTGCCACTGAAAGCACTCTTGTGCCTGTCTTGCCTAGCAGGTCCCCGCTGCTTCTAGACGACATAGCTAACTCACTGGTGTCCTGCCAGAGTCTGTCTTCCAGGGACCCACAAACCCCCTTTCCCTTCCTGTCTTCCTGTTTCTAGAAGCATGCCTCTCCACTTCTACCCACCAGCACCCCCCTACCCCTCTCCCCCCAACTTGGCAAAGCCTTTGTGTCCCCAACTTAAAGCCTTGTTTGGGAAATCGAAGACAGAAGAATCTGCAGGCGATTCCTAGCAAGGTTCTGACATATACCTGCCCTGGGGCAATGACTAGGGAGCTGGCTACAGAGGTGGAGGTGAGCCTGGGAAAGTAGAAATACAAGGAGAGGAGGGGAAAAAAGTTGTCTAATCTCAAAATATCTAGCCACAGACACAAGCTCCTCTGACAGTAATTTCTTGAGGCCGGGGAAAAAAGTTGCTATTTAAAGCTAGGATATATGTAGATCCATTTTTATTGGTATATTAATAACATTAGTTTTCACTATGTCCTTGAAGATCTTCTGTAACAGGCTTGCAAATTTGCCAGAATGAAGGAATGTTCTGCCCCAGGGAGGATTGACCCTGGTCTGTGATTGCTGTCATAATGGTACTCAGCAAGTTTCCTTAGATAACTTTAGAGGTAACAAGGGTGTAAAAATGCTTCCAATTCAGACTCACCATTATACATATGCAGAAGCTGAGGACAGCAAAAGTCAGGCTTGTCCAGGGTGCTCAGACTGTGGCTGAAGGAGGACAGAACCAAGATTCACCGTCTCCCAGCCTGGCACGTTTGCCATGGTCTTGTGTATCTTGGAAGTAACCACCACTAGCAAGTTGGAGCCAAGTCAACTAGCTGCCTCCCTGTCCTGACTCGGAATGGAGCACAGCCGCCCTGGGCAGCCTGCCCGAGCAGATTCCACATGCGGTAAACCTCCTTCGGGTCCCAGAACTCTGGGCACAGGGTGGGGACCTGTGCTTCACAGCAGGGGCATGCTCCCCAGCCTCTCCTGTCCCTGCTCTGTCCCTCAGGCAACACCAGTGAAATCAGCTTCCTCTCAGGGCATCCTCATCCTGTCCTGAGTGCCCCCGCTTCTTTTCTTCTTAACCTCTTCAGGGCTCACCTTGCATCAGGGGGTGTCTCCAGCAGCTGCAGGGTGCGTTGGATTTTATCTGCCTGGGAAGCTTTCTCTTGATGCCTTTGCTAGCCCAGCACAGACTACACATCCCTCTCAGGACAGTTCTCAAGTGTTTGGTACTCTGTCTTCACATTCCCATTCTGTGTCTAATTGATCAGTTTAACAGGGTTCCTAGTCCCTGATCACCAAGGCCACCCCAGCTGTTTCCAATTTACATCGCAATCCAAATGATTTCTGCAGCGCTTAGCAGAATCCCTTCCAGGGATGTCATTACTTCCAGGGATGCTGTATTGGGCTTCCCAGGTCTCATCTGCTCCAGCTCCCTGACCTTACAGTTGCCCAGCTTTCCTGGCAATTGACTTTGCCCATCAATACACAGGATTTAGCTGAGTAGCATCCAGAGAGGATGTCGGAGCCTGAGATGTTAATTTTCTAATTGAGAATGTTGGCGCTGTCTGAACCTGGAGACAGGTAAGGATGTTCACTTTCTGGGCGAGCTACCTTTTCCCGAGGATTTTAAATGTTATACGAGTTGTTCATTTTTTAATAATCACTCAGACAAAATTATTTCTTTCAATCAAATACTTTAAATTGTGTGCTAAAGAGATAACTCTTATATAATCCACATGGGTTTTCAACATAACTGTTTTCAGAATGTCAGCGCCTTTGCTTGCTGCTGCTTTTGTTTTGTGGTGCTGGGAATCTCCACCTACAGACAGTAAAGAAAACAGGAAGCTTTCAGGTGATTTCTCACTCATGCTAAAGAAACAAAATCACCCCAGTGCCTCGAGAATTTCCTTTCCCTCTCTCCCTTTCCCCTTCAGTGGCTTCTAAAGGGAAGGCGTTTCTGGAGAGGTGTGGTTGCGTAAATGATGTCATGCTGCCTACTTCAGCAGGCAGGAGCTGTTGGAGTATTAAGCATGGGTAACTGGATCTTCTGGTTTGGGCACTGGAGGGTCTTGGAAGCCAGAAGCAAGCTGTTACTGCCGGGGTGGGGGCGTTGGGGAGGTAGAAACTATTATTGCTGAGATTTTATAGGCAGTAAACGGATGCTCAGAGAGGTTCAGCACTTGCCCAAGCTCACACACCTACTAAACTGTGGAGCTAGGATTTGAATCCAGCTACAAATTTAGTTGTAGTGTCTAAAAGCACTCATTGTAATGTCTAAAAGCACTCTATTGCGCAAGCCGTAGGAACTCCCAGCGGAGCTTGCAGCTCCTCCCCGCCCCGCTGGGTTCTCCCCGCCTGGCTCCGCGGGCTCCTCCCCTCGGTCCCCGCCCCTTGTGCGCCCCCTGCTGGTCTCCAGGGAAAGCGCCTCTCCTGAAACCAGAGAAGTCCACCCAAGCTGTCCTGTTTCCTTAGCTCCTAGGAAAGCGATATGACCCGTCCATCCCCGCTCCTCAAAGCCTCACATGAATTTTCTTTGAGGTACTCTCTGATGCTTCACGCTTAAGCGCTGAGAAAAATTCCGGGGCGGGGTGGGGGATGCGGTGAGTGTATTAATATAGCCCCTTCTTAAAACCGATCATGCAGCATCCTGGTCATGCCTCACGCTGGGAGAAGGAGGCAGCTCACGTGGGCGTGGAGGTAGTGAGTAGGGAGACGAATTGCAGGCTCTTAGGTCCTCACTGCTAACAGTGTGGTCAGTGGACCAGCAGCAGCAGCAGCAGCAGCAGCATCACCTGGGAGCTCATTAGAAATGCAGACTCTCAGGTCCGGAAGCCCCAACCCTGATGAATCAGATTCACCGTTTCAAGGAGGTCTCGGGGAGTTTCAGGTTCTGAGCTCGCTTTGAGGCTCTGCGGATGTTTTGCAGCATATTCAATTTTGATTTTGTTTAAAGGTCACAGTGACAACTAAGTTTGAAGCTGGATTCAAATTCGAGCTCCACAATGTAATAAATGTGAGATCTTAGGCAAGTGCTTAACCTCTCTGAGTTAGTCATCTATAAAATAATGAAAAGCACTATAAGTCAACTCTTCAACTTTAAGGACATTGTTCATCCGAAATCTGAAATCCAATAACTGTGCACTGTCTTCTAACACAGCCGTAATTTATCTAGAGGTACTGCTTAGAAATGTCTCACTCTGATGGTGACCTTAGTTCTATTTGTCCGTAGAGATCCACAAGATCTTTTGTCTGGAAGTTTTCTGCTCACTGGATAAGATGGACAGTGGAATTGTCCTCATCCTTGTGCTCGAGTCCTTGGAAACCAAATGACCCCAGAAATGTCATGAAAGAGATCTTTAGGTCCCAGAGGAATTGAATGGCTTAGACATTGACCTTCTGAACAAGAGGCTGGGCCAGAGATTTCTCAAGATCCCTTCAGCCTTGGTGTTCTGTACAGCTTGATTTACAAAACGGTCTTGATCTTTTCCAGTTAAAACTCTGTTTAGTAAAGATACACAGCAAGATTTCAATTCTTCCACAAGAAAACTGCTGTATGGCACAGAAAAATATCTGTATAGTATTTTTTGTTTCTCCTTCTTAATTAGTTTTATTATTCTCCCTTAGGAAAACAAAAAACTCTTTCTCCTGACTTCCCAAAAACGAAAATACAGACTACTATCACTGTGATGAGATTCCTCGTCTCAGGAACTGAAGTCTTTAAACAGCCAGGGGACCCTCTGCCCCTAGAATAAGAACATATTAGAAGTCCCTTCTGCTAGCACAAGGAGGTAAGTGCTTCTGATAAAAAAGTATCGTGTGTGTGTCTGTCTGTGTGTATGGTACACACATATACAAATATATACATATGTACAAATATACATACACATGTATGTGTATTTGAGATAGGGTCTCTCTCTGTTGCCCAGGCTGGAATGCAGCAGTGTGATCATAGTTCACTGCAGCCTTGAACTTCTATGCTCAAAGGATCCTCCTGCTTCAGACTCCCAAATGGCTTGAACTACAGGTACACATCAGTACACCCGGCTACTTTTTCTATTTTTTGTAAAGACAAGGTCTCAGTATGTGGCCGAGGGAGGTGTTGAACTCCTGAGCTCAAGCAATTCACCCGCCTCAGCCTCCCAAAATTCTGGGATTACAGGGATGAGCCACCATACCTAGTCATATCTTCAAAATATTAATGGGGAAAAATATTGCTAGGGTACTTAAGTTGTGCCAGGTTCTACAGGGAGATCAAGACCAGCCTGGGCAACATGATGAAACCCCGTCTCTACTAAAATATAAAAAGTCAGCCAGACATGGTGGCGTGCACCTGTAGTCCTAGCTACTAGGGAGGCTCAGGCAGGAGAATTTCTTGAACCCAGGAGGTGGAGGTTGCAGTGAGCTGAGATTGTGCCACTGCACTCCAGCCTGGGTGACAGAGCAAGACTCCATCTCCAAAAAAAAAAAAGAATGCCTGCCCCTCCAGACTTACAATCTAATGGAGAAGGCATAATTTAATAAAAATACCATGATGGAGATACCCAGAACATCAAGGGAGGGAGTTAAAGGGTGCATGTAGGCCAGGTGCAGTGGCTCACATCTGTAATCCCAGCACTTTGGGAGGCCAAGGCATGTAAATTGCTGGATCCCAGGAGTTCAAGACTAGCCTGGGCAACATGGTGAAACTTTTTCTCTACCACAAAAAAAAAAAAAATTAGTTGGGCATGGCATGGTGGTGCAAGCCAGTAGTCCCAACTACTTGGGAAGCTGAGGTGGGAGCATCACTTGAGCCCAGGGGGTCATGGCTGCAATAAGTCCTGATCACACCACTGTACTCCAACCTGGGCAACAGAGTGAGACTTTGCCTCAAAACAAAAAGAAACCGGTGCATGTAGAACTGTGAGGACTGTCTCATGGAAGAACTGGCTCTGAGGTGGCCTTTGACAGGTGAGTTGGAATGGGATGAGTAGATGTGACATACACGAGTATTCCATGTCCCCAGACCAGCCAAAGCCGAGAGATCAGGTCAGGGGCAGATTCTGAGAATGGCAGTTAGATCTCCAGTGATGGGTTGCAGTGTAGACACAGCCAGGAAGGCAGAGTGGCTGGAGTGAAATGAGAGGGTTCAAGCGCTGAGGGCCTCTCTAGTCAGCCATTCCAGAATTCACTTAGGGTCTCTGGTGGGGACCCTGAGGTCATCCTGAAGGGTCTGAGTGATATGGGCATGAGGAGCCAGTGTAGACTTCTGATCAGAGCCGTGCCCTGTCTGAGGAAGCCCCTCAGACAGCAAGTGAGGGATGAGTGTCAGGGTCGGGCTTACCCTGGGAGACCCTGGGAGACCAGCGAGGCGGTCTCTTCCACGTCTAGAGAGGAGGTAGTGGAGCCTTGCGGCCGAGCAGTGGCTGCAGAATTGGAAGAAGGGGAATGGATGCTGGAGGCATCCTGATGTGAAATTCCAGAACTGGCTGCCAGTTCTGTAATGCCCTGCTTGAGGATTCTTCCAGCTGGGAATTAAAAACCGGTATGACCTCACCCTCCTGGTTAGATTTAAAGGATATATACACTAAAGACAGAAATAAAGATCCATGAGCAAAGATGAATGTGAGGCAGTGTCTGAGCAGTGACAAGGGTCTCAGAAACGCTGTTGCCCTGAATGCTCCGAACTTGTGGGAAATGCTGCAAATATGCAAACTGGTTTTTAAGCTCTGTTTAGAACAGGAAGAAGGAAGCAACAAACTAATTCTGAGAAGCAGATAGTACAGTGGGATATACTAGCAGATAACCACTCCCTGGCATTCTCAGAAGCAGATAGTACAGTGGGATATACTAGCAGATAACCACTCCCTGGCAGGAGAGAACTGTTGACCCAGGTAGGAGAGGAAGAAGCGAGCAAGTGACATGGGGCTTCTCTGAATCTGCCCAAGTCCTTCTCAGACCAGCCCATCCAAGCAACACAGAGAACTCTGCACCTAGCAGCCTTTTCTGCAGGGCCATGAAGAGGGAAGCAGGCATCAGGCAGGATGTGAGCAAATTCATTCATTCAGCAGATATTTCCAACCTACATTCTAGGTGCTGGCAACATGGTGAAACCAAAGAGAACCAAATAATACCTGGCCTCCAGAATGAAATTCTGATTCACAAAATAGGCCACAGATGGGCTTTTAAACCACAAACCAGTGAGCTTGACATCAACTGTGCACCAATTTCTAGTAGGTGGCCTGCAGCCCTGTCTAGTAGGGAACCATCCGGGGATCCCTGTCTGGCAGCCTGTGTTTCTGAATGGCAGGTCACAAAGGACTCAGTTTGTTTCCAACCTGACTCGGTTACCCTTTCCTAGAAACTCTAGGAATTTGGCAGGGCATTTGACAGTCTCTCAGGGTATCCCCAACCCCCACCCATTGCTAATCGAACAAAGACTGCACATAAAAGTACACCATAAAAGGGAAATCTAGGCCGGGCGCAGTGGCTCAAGCCTGTAATCCCAGCACTTTGGGAGGCCAAGGCGGGTGGATCACGAGGTCAAGACATCAAGACCATCCTGGTCAACATGGTGAAACCCCATCTCTACTAAAAATACAAAAAATTAGCTGGGCACGGTGGCACGTGCCTGTAATGCCAGCTACTCAGGAGGCTGAGGTAGGAGAATTGCCTGAACCCAGGAGGCGGAGGTTACGGTGAGCTGAGATCGTGCCATTGCACTCCAGCTTGGGTAAAGAGCAAAACTCCATCTCAAAAAAAAAGGAAATCTAGGCTACACTTAATAGAAGTGCTTTGTATTATGGAATCATAAAGACCTAGAAAGGCAAACAGACCTAATGAGACCACCGAGCATCAGTAAATAAATCAAGCATTCTGCAGTGCACAGAAGCCTCATATGCTGATTCTCTGAGCCCTCTTTAGAGAACAGTAGTCAGTTGTGAGGCTTTTACCCGCTGTGTTAATCCGCGATACTAATGACTGTTGCTGCTCAGGCGTGTGATGGATCTGAGGAGAAATGTGGGTAGGCGCTCACTTTCCATTTTCCTCGCATGAACGGACTGCCTGTTCCTGGTGGCGGAGTGCATTTTGCACTCATGTTTGTACAAGCGAGCTGCCCTCCCTCTCTGACCGCGTTAGCCTGAGTGTGAGCTGCCTGGGGCCCAATCACACCTGCCTGACCCCAGCTTCCCCTCCTAGTGGTGCTGCTGGGTGCTGCCGCCCCCACCCCGGACTACGGCAGCACCCTCGTCGCGGGTGCCGCTCCTGACACGGTGTCCCGCCGCGCGGATGACAGGTAGAGGGCAGCAGCGCGCTCCGGGTCGGGAGCTGGGCCTTGGTCGCCCAGAAACCCACTGCAGATCCGCTGCGGAGAGGGCCGGGCCAGATGGGCTGGAGGCGAGGGCAACCGGTGCAGGGGTGGGATCACTCTGCAAGAGGAAGAGAAAGAGGAGACTGATCGCGCCATCGCACTCCAGCCTGGGTAACAAGAGCGAAACTCCGTCTCAAAAAAAAAAAACAAATAAATAAATAAATAAAAGAGGAGACTGGAGAAGTCGCGCTGAGCACACGGCGTACGGGACTCTGCACATTGCTCTGGGCCCCAATGTGCCTGGCGCGTGGTTTCTGCGAGTGGAGCCCAGACGTCAGGTGTAGCCGTGCAGGAGGCTGGCAGATGGGCTAGAAGAGCAAGGAGGCACCGCAGTTGGAGGAGTGGAAAGAGGGTTTGAAGAGAAAGCCCGGAGGGCCTGGAATGGTGGGGAGGCAAGAGGAGGCTGACATCATGAACGGCAGGGACGGCTTCAGGGCACCCTCAAGGCCATCAGAGAGAATGGTGCCGAGAAGTGAGCTCCCACAAGAGCTGGAGGGGGCGGTCGTGGGGAGGGTCGGAGAGAAGGCCCTCCTGTCAGCGTAGAGGGACATGACTGCAAGTTGTCCACGTTCTTGGAGTTTTGAACAAAGAATTGGACAAACCGCCCAGCAAAGCAAAGAGTGAAGCAACAAAAGAACAAAACCAGGGATTTATTGAAAATGAAAGTACACTCCGCAGTGTTGGGGAAGAACCTGGCAGCGGCTCAAGGGCCCAGACACAGAATCTTCTTGGGCCAAATACCTCCTAGAGGTTTCCCATTGGCCACTTCATGCTCACCCTATGTGAATGAAGTGGTGGCCTGCAATCCGGCTGATTGGTTGCAGAAAGCAGCCGACCAGAGGCTGAACTGAAGTTACAAAGGCTGCGCTCCTGTGCAAATACCTGATTGGTTGCAAAAAGCAAATAGCTGATTGCTTGCAAAAGGCAACCAATCAGAAGCTAGGAGAAAGTTACAACGTTATATTTCTATGCAAATGAAGACTCGGCCAGCAATCGGTCTCATTGGTTGCCATTCAGAGGCTGGAGTGAACTTGCAAAGTTGCAAAGGAAGACACCTGCAATCAGTATGATTAGTTGTAGACAGCCAATTTCCCGTCTACTGTGCAGAAAAGGTCAAAGGGAGTAGCCTCTGGTCCTTTTGTTACTTAGGTGTGGAAAGTTAGGGTTTTCCTTTCTATTTGGTTCTAGGAGGTCAGCGTGAAACAGCTTTAGGTTCCCTGCCTCCACACCCTTTTCTCCTGCCTCACTCCCACATCGTTCCATTGTAAGGAATAACCGACTCTGGGGGTAAGATGGACCTCCAGGTGAAGATGTATGTAGAAAGGGAGGAGAGGCTGAGAGGCTAATCTGCCACTGGGACCCAGGGCCAAAGCCCTTTGTGATTGAGGGGAAGTGACCACAGATCAGCGGATGATGACTGAGAGATGGGCTGGAGCAGAAACGCAGCCCTGAACAACACATCGGCCATGCCCAGAGATGCCAGGCTTAGAGGTTAACATGCAGTACACAGAGCCGCGTGACCTTAAGTTACTTAATTTCTCCGGCTTCAGTTTCCTCATCCGTAAAATGGTACCTAAAGTCATGGTGTCCAGTAATAATACCTACAAAAGACTGAGAGGATGAGGGAAGGGAGGGAGCTCCCAGCTGTGTGGGGAGGAGCATACAGACGAGGGCAACCCACCACATGGTTTTATAGGGATTGGTGTCTATTTCTGTCCTCCCTCCAGTCTCTCGCCTGGTGGTTCTCAGGCATGGGTATGCATCAGAATGACCCAGATGCATTTAAAAAAAACACTGCCAGGCCCCAGCCCCCAGAGCTTCTGATTCAGTGGGGCTGAGGTAAGGCCCAGGAATTTGCATTGCTCACTAAGCCCAGGTGCTGCTGCTCCTGCTGCTGCTGGTTCCGGAACTGCACTGTGGGCACCACTGGTCTGGAGTCTACAGCCCCAGCAGGGACTCTTGTTGAGGAATGGCGGGCACATAGTGGGAACCCGGCCTAGCACCAGTAACTCTAAGACAAACAAATTTCCAGATACAGCACAAGAAGAGGTAGTGCTGAATGAAAAAGCGATCACTCCAGCAGAGCCTTAAAGTCATAGTGGCTTATGAAGGAAGTTAGAATTGCACCTGGGGAGGTTGATGGCAGTGCAATCCCACATCTGTTTTATTGGAACTATTGTCAGAGGCAGAATGCTGGGCTGGAGGGGTGGCTCTAGCAATGTTTTGAACTTGACAATGCCCATTTGTTGGGCATGGTTCCAGTGGGATGCTGTATTGTGCATCTAGAGAACGTATTTGTCCTGGAAGAGTTCACTTTGTCCACTGCCCTCCAGCCCTTATCCAAGGCTAAACCCACATTCTGTACTCACATTTGGAATTGGTCCAGGCTTTTTATACCTGTGTGAATTTGGAGAAACTCTCCCAGACACCCATTTGGAAACGAATTCATGTTTTTCTCAGACAGTGAGTCCTCCATGCTTGCTGTTCCAATGGCCCTCCAGGTTTGGCCCCGCACCTGCCAGGAGAAGTGTTCCTTCTGTAGCTTCCACCTGACCACAGCCAGCCCAAGCCCCGCTCAGAACCCAGGCCTGCCAGCAAGCCTGTGGCTGGTGTTATCTGTTAGGCATCAAGCATTAACTTGGCCCAGGAGCAACCCTGGCTCAGCTGGAGGCATCCACAGTATGTGGGTGCCCCAGGAGCAGAGGCACCCCCAAAATGCAGGCTGTGTTTGCTGCAGAGATACCATGGCCCATAACTCCCCAAGTGAAGGTGAGCAGCTCTGCTGTCCAGGCAATTAAGAAAGAGAACCCGCCCAGCTAATGGCTGGGATTAAAGCTAAATGAATTCAGCTCAAATGAAAGGGATACTGACCCTTCTCCCTCTGGCCTCATTATCTTAATTAACAGTGCTTGGCAGGAGTAGTGAGGCCTGCATTGATTGTGCTGTTTCTGTTTTTCCCCCTCAAAGCCCTAGATACAAGTTAAATCAGCCTTAATAATGAAAACCCAATACTCAACGGCCCTCAGATTTTCTTATCAGCGCTTCTTCCTCTAGGAGAATCACCTGGTTTCTGAGTTGGAGGGCTCCATTAGCCAGCGCTTCTCAAAGCATGGCCTGAGACCACTAGCATCAAAGCAACTGGGATCCGTCTCTAACATGCACTTTGCAGGCCTCAGAGCCTGTGTAACTGAAGTGTTCCTAAGTCAGGTTTGGGCATCTGTAGTGAGTTTTTGGGGTTTAATTTAATGTTTTAAATTGTCGTAACATAGACATAAAATATATACCTCATATAAGTGGATTCATACAATACTTGTTCTTTTGTAACTGGTGTATTTCACTCAGCATGATGTCTTCAAAGTTCATCCATCCTGTACCATGTATCAGAATTCCATTCCTTTTTAAGGCTGAAACATATCCCATTATAAAGACAACAAATTTTGTTCATTTATTCATTCACTGCTGGACATTTGGGTTCTTTCCACCCTTTGGCTATAGTGGCACTATATGAATATTGGTGTGCAAAGATCTGTGGAGTTTCTGCTTCTGATTCCAAATCCAGAAGCGGAATTGCTGGGTCACGCGGCAGTTAGTTCTGTGTTGCTTTTTTCGAGTCAGTACTGTTTTAAGCAGCCCACGTGGTTCTAAGGTGCAGTCAGGGGTGCAGCTAGAAGACCAGGTGATCAGACTGTCTGCTGGTGGGATCCCCTGAAGACTCTGAACAACCCCGGATGCCCAAGCCACATCCCACGCCAACTAAATCAGCTTTTCTCAGATGGGACCCAGACACTTGTATTTTTTAAAGGTCCCCTGGTGATTCCAGTGTGTGGCCAAGGTTGAGAACCATTAGTTTCCGTTGGTGATTCTCAAATTCGAGTGTGTATAAAATTCACACAATGGCTAAGGATACAGATTCCTGAGAGAGCACCCCCTCTCACCTGCAAACCCAAGAGGCTCATTTAATGCATCTGTGGTCAGCTTCCTGGGTCCGAAGACTTCCCAGGTGATTCTAATGTGTAGCCAAGGCTGAGAGCTACTAATCTTGTTTAGTCTTTCAATGAAACATGAGAACACTGAGTCTGTGAGAGGCGACAAGCTGTGCCCAAGTCCCTGAGCTCATTAGGGCCTGAGCCTGCACTCATGCCCAGGGCTGATTTCCAAGACAGTCCCACGGGTTCTGCATATTCTGCCTCACAGGTGCAGGGGGTAGAATCTTATATAGAACCCGCATCTTTTCTACTCTTAATTTGAACTGTAATCCTTGAGTTAGAGTATACTTGATGCTGCTATAAGGCTTGTGTTGGAATGTAAATTTGTTTCTAACATGACTGATGTTTTAGGGAACAACATTAATGTGTTAGGGAAATTATTGATATGCTACAGAATAATATTAACATATTCAAGAATGTGAATTTCACATTTGCTTATGTTCAATTTCTTGCATGTAAAGGCAGAAAACTGCACCCAGCTGAGCCAAGCCACAAAAGAATATGCAAAATACACCTCCAATATTAGTTGGCTACCTGATTCTCCATGTGTGTTTGAGCCACGTGCACCCACGTCTGTTGCTGTAATTTCCCCTCTGATATCAAATAACCCTTCTTTCTCCATTCAAGTAACTCACTGGCCGGGCGCGGTGGCTCATGCCTGTAATCCCAGCAATTTGGGAGGCTGAGGCGGGTCGATCACCTGAGGTCAGAAGTTTGAGTCTAGCTTGGGCAACATGGTGAAACACCATCTCTACTAAAAATACAAAAATTAGCCAGGCATGGTGGTGCACACCTGTAATCCCAGCTACTCAGGAGGCTGAGGCAGGAGAATCACTTGAGCCTGGGAGGCGGAGGCTGCAGTGAGCTGGATTGCATTCCATCCTGGGTGCCTGACCTAGACTTTGTCTCAAAAAATAAAAATAAAATAACTCACAAGCTGCAGAGCTTCAAATGTCCACTTCCACAAGCAGACTGCAGGTCGTTTTCAAAGTCGAGTGCCATATTTATTGTAGTACTTATTATGCATTTCTTAAGCATTTAACTTGGCTAAAACGGTGCTACCATAACGGGGGCGGGCTCCGATCCTTTTTTTTTTTTTTTAAGACAGAGTCTTGCTCTTGTCACCCAGTCTGGAGTGTAATGGCACGATTTTGGGTCACTGCAACCTCTGCCTCTTGGGTTCAAGCGATTCTCCCACCTCAGCCTTCTGAGTAGCTGGGATTACAGGCGTCTGCCACCACACCCAGCTTATTTTTATATTTGTAGTAGAGACGGGGTTTCACCATGTTGTCCAGGCTGGTCTCGAACTCCTGATCTCAGGTGATCCACTGGCCTCGGACTCCCAAAGCGCTTGGGATTACAGGCATGAGCCACCACACCCGACCCAATCCTTTCTTTACATGCCACTGAAAAGTTTTCCAGTGTGAAACACTGTAGCTCCATTTTTCCAAGGGCCCTCCCCTTCCTTCCTCTATAACCACTAGGCGGCGCACTCCTCCTTTGGGTTCGGGCTCTGTTCTCTGCGCAACAGAGGCAGTGGCAACCTCAACCGCGTGGACCCCGTTCTTGCACTCTCGTCTCACTGAGGTTTGATCGGGTCTGGAACAACTTCACAGTCTGGTTCTCCTCTTTATATTTCCCCAATCCCAGTGCTCATTCAAGATTTACTTCCGCCCGTTTTAGCTCTGGCTCCCGTTCGGATGGCACTTCCTCCCACGTTCTCTGCAGGAGCTGCCTCTCTGCACGCCTCTGTTCACCTGCTCACCTGGTTCCTCTGCTCACCTGTCCTGCCATTTAACCCACAGAGATCTACTTCAGAGACAAAAATGTCATTATTTCATGCCTTTCTGTACTTCATAAAGAAATTGGTCTGCGTGCTGTCTTTGTAATATAACATAAGCCCAGATAATGTTCTTTCACATCCATTTGTTCATCTGGCCTTATCCACCTTACTTTCATTTTAGCTTCCCTATTATAGACTTGAAAATTCAGTATCCTGGAACATACCTTGTTTGGGGCTGTCTTTCACTCATCTTTACCACAAATTCAAGGTCACACCACCTAGTTTGGTGGCATATGTTGGAAACCAGCACTGAGTCACCCATAAAAACAGAGAATTTAGGCCAGGTGTAATCCCAGGCATAATCCTCATGCCTGCAATCCCAGCAATTTGGGAGGCCGAAGCAAGTGGATCACCTGAGGTCGAGAGTTCAAGACCAGCCTGACCAACATAGAGAAACCTTGTCTCTACTAAAAATAGAAAATTAGCCAGGTGTGGTGGCACATGCCTGTAATCCCAGCTACTCAGGAGGCTGGAGCAGGAGAATCACTTGAACCTGGGAGGCAGAGGTTGCATTAAGCCAAGATGGTGCCATTGCACTTCAGCCTGGACAACAAGAGCAAAACTCTGTCTCAAAAAAAGAATTTAAACTAAAATAACTGTTCTTCGGAGCTGGCATTCTCACTCCCATGTCTTCAGGGATTTCTCCGGTTTCATGAGATGAGAATTTCTTTCTAATGTTTGGATGAAATAGCAGCTGCAAAATCGTCAGCAATTTGGGGTCCAAGTTTGTTCTTTCCTGTAAATACTGGTTGTTCAATATTGGAACATATTTCTTACAGTCACTTAACACCCTCATTTCTGAAATCAAAATTTTGATTCTCTTCTTCTTGAATAGAGATCAGCAAACTATGGTCTGTGTTTGGACTGCAAAACCTAAAATATTTATCCTCTGGCCCTTAGGGAAAATGCTTTCCAACCTTTGTTCTGGAACCTCAAGTGTGATTGTTTAACAGGAACTAAGGGTCCTCGATGTGACATGGAGATGGACAGGCCCCAGGAAGTCAGTGAATCTTCTGAAACTGGGTTCAGAATGTGGTTTGTGATGCAAATGTGCATTTTTGTAGGAAAAAGAACCAAAGCTATCATCAGAGTCTCAAAGGAGTCCAAGACTTCAAAAGGTGAAAACACGTTGTCTACTATGGGCAGTGTGGCTGAGCACAGGAACCCACCATAACGTCCTCGGGCGTAAGCAATGAGGCCGATGTGCTTACATGCCCTGTAGGGCATTTCAGAATCCACTTCAAATGTGGAAAAGACTTCGTGAAACCCAATACAAATATGGTCTTTCCGTTACCATTTATTTCCCTCCTTGGGTGGCAAGGCCCGATTCCTCCTACCCCATCGTTCTTGTCTGATCTGAAGTACGTCTTCAGACTCTTCACCCCAGGAACCACCGAGTCAGGGCTCAGGCTTCCAGCCACACACCCTTATCTCTATCTTCCAGCATTACATCAGCTTCTAGAATCACAGCCTTACAATTACATGCCGGGAACCCTGGGGCTGGATTTCGGGCCCGTTGCATTAACTGCCTGTCATCTCGTTCCTTGTGATATCTGTCCCTCTCTTCATAGATGCTCCTCTGCCCTTTTTTGATTGGTTTATCATCATGATGGGTGTTTGATATTATTGGACACTGTGGGTCGTCAGTGATGAATGTGTAATGAGGATGGCAGAGACAGAGCAGAGCACCTCCCATGGCACCTGTGAAAGCCTGTCCCAAACCTTGCACGTAGGACGGATGGCGTTTGCCTTTAGGAGTTTCTTCTGAACTGTAACACCCACATCTTTCCTGATTGGTTTCTATTTTCTTTCAAAAATTCTTCATTTTATCTATTGAGATCACTTTGAACTTTTATCTTGTTTTCCAAAATGCAGCCTCCCACCTGAGTGTGTCATGTAAAAATGCAAGGTCATTAGCTCCGAGGCCCACTCAAAGCTGCAAGAAATTCATTGAGACAGAAAGTGGCTACTCTTTTGGCATTACTCAATCTCATCACCTACAAAAGAAACAAACACTGGCCAGGCACATGCCTATAATCCCAGCACTTTGGGAGGCAGAGCGGGGCTGATTGCTTGAGCCCAGGAGTTCTAGACCAGTCTGGGCAATGTGGCAAAACCCTGTCTCTACAAAAAAAAATTACAAAGATTAGCTGGCATGGTGGCATCCAACTGTGGTCACAGTTACTCAGGAGGCTGGGGTGAGAGGATCACTTGAGCCCAGAAAATTGAGGCTGCAGTGAGCTATAATCGCACCACTGCACTCCAGCCTGGACAGCAGAGTGAGACCCTGTCTCAAACAAAGCAAAACAATCACAAACTATGTCGGTGGAAAGAATACATAGGATTCGCAGGATTCCTGGCTGTAGTCATCAGAGTGCCTGTCATGAATGTGGAAAAAGACCTGAAATCTCCACCTCTCCGCCCTGTAGCGCTGGCAGACCCAGGCCTCTGTTTTATACCAAAATATCTGAAATGCCCCCTTTATTATTTTGAAATGGCATTCATAGCTGTAACATAATCCACCTACATGCATAGTGTTATGGAAATCAATATAATGTCCTAACTGGGATATAAAAAAGAAATAAGAGGGAAGTCATTTGTAATGAGTTGATACATGTCTCAGTATGTGAATGCCTGTGTGCGACTAGATGAAATGAGCTAAACACTCACACCTACTTGTAAAGGATATGCTTGGATTTCAGAAAGTAAGGTAATATTCAACTGACACTTCTTAAACTTCTTTTTCCCAAGGCAGGGTCCTGCTCTGTTGCTCAGGCTGGAGTACAGTGGCACAAACGCAGCTCACCGCAGCCTCAAACTCCCACCTCAGCCTCCCGAGTAGCTGGGACTACAGGTATGCACCACCATGCCCAGCTAATTTTGGCATTGTTTTATAGATATGGGTTTTTGCCATGTTGCCCAGGCGGGTCTTAAACTTCTGGGATCAAGTGATCTGCCTGCCTTGGCCTCCCAAAGTGCTGGGATTATAGGAGTGAACCTCTGCACCCTGCCTCTTCTCAAACATTTTTATTACACGTGACATTTTGAAATGAGGGGTAAGTAAATTGCTCACACTTGAGGACCCTGGTGTTGGCTGCTCCTCTCCCTCGAACATTGGGCCTCTCCACAGCCCTTCCTCACTTCCTTCAGGTCCCTGCCCTAATCTCATTACATGAGCGACACCTTTCCTGACTCCTCTGTAAACAGCAGCCGCTGTGCCAGCCCTGGCAGCCCCATCTCCTTTTTCCACTTTACTTTTCTCCACTGCATTTACCTCCACCTGTCAGTACCTATTTCCTCTTTCATTGTCTGTCACCTCTTCTGTCCAGCAGAATGTAAGCTCCATGAGGGCAGGCTTGGTCTATTTTGTTCACAGCTGTATCTCCAGCTTTTAAAACAGTGCCCGAGGCTTGGTGTGCTGGCTTCACACCTGTAATCCTAGCACTTTGGGAGGCTGAAGCCGGCGGATCACCTGAGGTTAGGAGTTTGACACCACCCTGGCCAACATGGTGAAACCCCGTCTCTACTAAAAACACAAAAATTAGCCGGGCATGATGGCACACACCTCTAGTCCCTGCTTCTCGGAAGGCTGAGTTGAGAGGATCACTTGAACCCAGGAGGCAGAGGTTGCAGTGAGCTGAGATGATAGCACCACTGCACACCAGCCGGGGTGACAGAATGAGACCCTGCCTCAAATAAATTAATAATAAATAAAACACATAATACATGCTCAGCACATGCTTTTTGAATGAGTTATTGAGGAAAAAAAACTATTCAAGATAATGTTGACAGTCAACAGAGCTGAATCGTGCAAGTCCTTGTAGGATTTTATTCCAAGTACAGCGGGAAGGAAGGGCAGGGCCCTGTGCAAAGAGGAGTGATATCATCCAGATTATGTTTTTAAAAGAACATGCTGGCTGCTGTTTGGAAAATGAAAGCAAGACCAGACGTAAGAGAGCAGGTGAGGAGTCTCCAGTGTGGCCCACGCACAGACATGGCGGCGGCTTACAGTAGGGCAGTGGGTGGGCTTGAGAGGTGGCGCCAATGGGACTTGCGGATGGATTGGACATGGGGGGATGTTTAAAAGAATGAGGGCGACTCTGCTGTGCTGTCACCCTGAGCCTCTGGATGGACATGGTGAAGCCATTTACTGAGATGCGGGAGAAAAGAGTGGTGATAAGCATTGTCACCAAGTTTTCCCTAACATTTATTAGATGCCAGAGTTTGATACTCTGAGGCCACCCAGGCATCGATGCCTACTTTCGATTTGCTATAGCTTGTGTGCCACAGCCTCACAGTTTCTGTGGAACCCCAGCACACATCAGCCCCCACGCAAAGCACAGCCTCATCAGAGCTAGCCCACCTCCAGCACCGTTACTGCTCCAGGCTTAATCTCTGGTATTGACACTTCTGCCTGTGATGGTGTCTCCTGGGATTCCTGCTCTTTATAAACCATTGCCTTCTTCCTATTACTTTCATTTATTTTTCCTCTCATTCTCCTGCCCTCTGAGCCATGTAACTCTTCCTTGACCTTCCAACAGAGGCCTTCTGTTCAATTCAGAGGCCTTCAATTTAGAGCAAATTGAATGCATTGCAGGTACCAAAGATGGAGGTGCTGTGCAAATATTAGACACCAAGCTCTCTGCGGGTGGGGTCCTTGCATGTTTTCTCCCCAAAGCTCCAACCACAATACTTGAAACATAAGCCAGACACATTTATTGATCACCATTTCTGCTGCACCCGTGAAGAAAACACTCAACCCAGACAGAGGGTCAGCTCCCCAACAAGACTTAAGCAAGTGGGCCGGCCTCTGTTTATTGTACACTCACACAGTCAATCACAGCTGCCAGGTGAGCACTAGGTACTTATCACACTTTAATTAAACTGGTCACATCTGACTGTTTCTGGGGGTGGCAGAAAGGGCCCAATTTCTGCATGATGGGACGGACCGTGCGTGGAGTAAGGTCGGATAAATGGAGATGGGCCAGTAGCCGAAACAAGTTAAGGGAGAAATGCAGTGAATTTATTATTTTCCACTCATCAGCCGAGCCTTCTGTGGGCTAGGAAGGAAGTGCCTGGCTGAAGTGAAGCAACATCATGTCTCTCCCAGCTGTTTTCTCCAACTCCCCTCAGCAAATCATAAATGAATAAACAGATGAATGAATGAACAAACATAAGGGTTATTATAGGGATTAAGTGAAGGCAGGGTGTGGTGGCTCATGCCTGTAATCTCAGCACATTGGGAGGCTGAGATGGGAGGATTGCTGGAGCCCAGGTGTTCAAGACCAGCCTGGGCAACGAAGTGAGACCCCCCATCTCTGTTTTTTAATTTTAATTTAGAATATAAAAATTTTTAAAGAAGATTAAGTGAAATGTGTATTAAGTACCTAGAATAGTGCCTAGTGTATAGAAAATTCAACATAACTGTTTGGTAGAGAAAGACCAAGAATAGGACAGGCATGGTGGCTCACACCTGTAATCCCAGCACTTTGGTAGGTTGAGGCGTGCAGGTCACTTGAACTCACGAGTTGGTGACCAGCTTGAGCAACATGGTGAAACCCCATTTCCACTAAAAATACAAAAATTAGCTGGGCATGGTGGCATATGCCTGTCGTTCCAGCTTATCAGGAGGCCGAGATGGGAGGATGGCTTGAACCCAGGAGGCAGAGGTGGCAGTGAGCTGTGATCATACCCCTGCACTCCAGCCTGGGTGACAGAGTGAGACCTTGTCTCAGAAAAAGAGAGAGAGTAAGAATAGCTTTGTCTGTATCTGCCAGCAGCCGTTGTTTGTGGAGTCAGAGGAACAAAGGGGTTGAAGGGAGCAGGTACATCATAGAGAATACCCCTAAGATCTAAAGACCCCGCTGCAATACCTCAAGCTTAGATGCCTGTGTGTTCATTGTCCCTTCTTCTCCATAGGATCATGGGAGACCACCTGGACCTTCTCCTAAGAGTGGTGCTTGTGGCCAGTCCTGTGTTTGGAATTCCTTCCTGCTCCTTTAATGGTCGGATAGCTTTATATCGTTTCTGCAACCTCACCCAGGTCCCCCAGGTCCTCAACACCACTGAGAGGCTCCTGCTGAGCTTCAACTATATCAGGACAGTCACTGCTTCATCCTTCCCCTTCCTGGAGCAGCTGCAGCTGCTGGAGCTCGGGAGCCAGTATACCCCCTTGACCATTGACAAGGAGGCCTTCAGAAACCTGCCCAACCTTAGAATCTTGGACCTGGGAGATAGTCAGATAAACTTCTTGCACCCAGATGCTTTTCAGGGACTGTTCCACCTGTTTGAACTTAGACTGTTTTACTGTGGTCTCTCCGATGCTATATTAAAAGATGGTTATTTCAGAAATTTAAAGTCTTTAACTCGCTTGGATCTATCCAAAAATCAGATTCGTAGCCTTTACCTTCATCCTTCATTTGGGGAGTTGAATTCCTTAAAGTCCATAGATTTTTCCTCTAACCAAATATTCCTTGTATGTGAACATGAGCTCAAGCCCCTCCAAGGGAAAACGCTCTCCTTTCTTAGCCTCGCGGCTAATAACTTGTACAGCAGAGTCTCAGTGGACTGGGGAAAATGTATGAACCCATTGAGAAACATGGTGCTGGAGACTCTAGATGTTTCTGGAAATGGCTGGACAGTGGACATCACAGGAAACTTCAGCAATGCCATCAGCGGAAGTCAGGCCTTCTCTCTGACTCTTGCCTACCACATCATGGGTGCCGCGTTTGGCTTCCATAACGTGAAAGATCCTGACCAGAACACATTTGCTGGCCTGGCCACATGTTCCGTGAGACGCCTGGATCTTTCACATGGGTTTATCTTCTCCCTGAACTCCCGAGTCTTTGAGAGACTCAGGGATTTGAAGGTTCTGAACCTTGCCTATAACAAGATCAATAAGATTGCAGATGAAGCATTTGATGGACTTGACAACCTCCAAGTTCTCAATTTGTCATATAACCTTATAGGGGAACTTTACAATTTGAATTTCTATGGATTACCCAAGATAACCAACATTGATTTGCAAAAGAATCACATTGGAATCATTCAGGACCAAACATTCAAATTCCTGGAAAAATTACAGACCTTGGATCTCCGGGACAATGCTCTTACAGCCATTGATTTTATCCCAAGCATACCCAATATCTTCTTGGGCGGCAATAAACTAGCAACTTTGCCAAAGATCAACCTTACAGCCAACTTCATCCACTTATCAGAAAACAGGCTAGAAAATCTAGATATTCTCTACTTTCTCCTAGAGGTTCCTCATCTCCAGATTCTCATTCTAAATCAAAACCGCTTATCCTCTTGTAATGCAGGTCAAACCCCTTCAGAGAATCCCAGCTTAGAACAGCTTTTCCTTGGAGAAAATATGTTGCAACTTGCCTGGGAAACTGAGCTCTGCTGGGATGTTTTTGAGGGACTTTCTCATCTTCAAGTTCTGTATTTGAATAATAACTATCTTAATTTCCTTCCACCAGGAATATTTAGCCATCTGACTGCATTAAGGGGACTAAGCCTCAACTCCAACAGGCTGACAGTTCTTTCTCCCAAGGATTTACCTGCTAATTTAGAGATCCTGGACATATCCAGAAACCAGCTCCTAGCTCCCGATCCTAATTTATTTGTATCACTTAGCATCTTGGATATAACTCACAACAAGTTCATTTGTGAATGTGAACTTAGCGCTTTTATCAACTGGCTTAATCATACCAATGTCACTGTAGCTGGACCTCCTGCGGACATATATTGTGTGTACCCTGATTCGTTCTCTGGGGTTTCCCTCTTCTCTCTTTCCACAGAAGATTGTGATGAAGAGGAAATCTTAAAGTCCCTAAAGTTCTCCCTTTTCATCGCATGCACTGTCACCCTGACTGTATTCCTCGTGGCCAGCCTCATTGTCACCAAGTTCCGGGGCTTTTGTTTTATGTGTTATAAGACGGCCCAGAAACTGGTATTCAAGGACCATCCCCAGGGACCCGACACGTACAGATATGATGCCTATATGTGCTTCAGCAGCAAAGACTTCGAGTGGGTGCAGAATGCTTTGCTCAAACACCTGGACGCTCAATACAGTGACCAAAACAGATTTAACCTGTGCTTTGAAGAAAGAGACTTTGTCCCGGGAGAAAACCACATTGCCAACATCCAGGACGCCATCTGGGACAGTAGAAAGATTGTTTGTCTTGTGAGCAGACACTTCCTTCGAGATGGCTGGTGCCTTGAAGCCTTCAGTTATGCCCAGGGCAGGTGCTTATCTGACCTTAGTAGTCCTCTCATCATGGTGGTGGTTGGGTCCTTGTCCCAGTACCAGTTGATGAAACATCAATCCATCCGAGGCTTTGTACAGAAACAGCAGTACTTGAGGTGGCCTGAGGATCTCCAGGATATTGGCTGGTTTCTTCATAAACTCTCTCAACAGATACTAAAGAAAGAAAAAGAAAAGAAGAAAGACAATAACATTCCTTTGCAAACCGTAGCAACCACCTCCTAATCAAAGGAGCAATTTCCAACTTACCTCAAGCCACAAAGAACCCTTCACTTTGTATTTGCACCAAGTCGCCATTTGGGGTCCTCTCCAGAGGTTTTGTTTTTTGCTACTATGAAAACAGCATAAAGCTCTCGATTTTCATATCAACACCATGTTCTGTCTCACTAACTTCCAAATGGAAAATAATAGATCTAGAAAATTGCAGCTGCCCTTAGAGGTTCCCAGTCTCCATCGATTTTCTTTCAGATCCAATAATGCTGTTCTGTCCCGCTGTGTTAATTACGGAATGTCTCCGAATCATGGGAAGGGCACCCTGGGAGAAGTTGCAGACGGCGGATGTGCTTTTTCTAGCAATGACCTCAAGAGTGGAATGGTCAATAATTCTGGGTTCTCTGTGTTCTGAAAAACAACATTAAGTAGAAAACAAACAGAAGAGGCACGTTTTCTTCTCTTACCATAGAATCGATGCTGATGTGGAGTGCAAGTCACATTTTGTCTCAGAGAAGACGCGTCCCCAAAGAAGCTGAGGTGAATGAGAATATCTACCTCTCTGTGGCTGTACTTCATGCTCTTACCTTCAACTTCTCCAGGTCTTGCCCTTGTGAGCCAGGAACGTTCCTTCACATGCCACCTTTATTTCAGCCTGGCCTTTAAGGCCTTCCATGATGTATCACCGACCTACCTTTCCAGCTTTATTCCCCACCCACCTCATTTATCAGCTGCTCTGGACTGAGTTCTGATTCAGCTGTGGATTAGTCGTGTAACCTCGGCCGCGTGATGCCCTTGCTGGGCCTGTATTTTCTCACGTAACAGTATCTATATCATAGAGTTCCTGTGAAAATCAAGTTGGCCAAGGATGTCAGGGCCTCTCAGATATTTTCCTTCGTTGCTCTAATGACCACAGAGAACACATATACTGAAGGCCTTCTGAGGGCAGTAGCAATTTTACTGAAGTTGTATTTTTTTATCTTAAAAGAAATCTATGTATAATTTCCATGCTGTTCCTTTTTTCACGTTTATTAGTATAGAAATGTGTTTTTGTAAAAGGATTAAGAACATTTAAAACAAGGAAACTGTGCCAAAATTACCCCATAGCTTCACACACTGCCTCCTCCAAGTCCAGCATAACTCCGGGTCAGCTCCAGCAGTTTGAGGGGTACACATGGATCTGGGACTCAGCACTGCAAATGGTCACCTTCTTCCTCTCACTGGGCCTCCCAATCCTGACTAGAGACACACACACACACACACACACACACACACAAGCTAGTTTCATCCCACTTGCTTGGGCCACTTTGAATCAACGAGACTGAGCTTGCCCTGCACCCAGAGATGGAATTATTTTCATGCACACCCTGCAGGCCCCACTCTACTTCTTTCTTCTGGATTCTTCTCTCATCTCTGCACATCCATCTCACATGCTCTTCAAAATCCAGCCCACGAAGTTCCCTGGGATCCCTGTAACCCGAAGTCCCGTCTCCCTTTTATGAAAACTCTTGGCACTTTATCTGGTCTTTTAAAAGTAGCACTAACCACTACTTCCTGTCTCCTTTGTTCTGAGCCTGTCTGGCTGCCTGCCCCTCTGGACTACAAGTTCCATGAGGAAAGACCGTGTCTTGTGTACTGCCCTCACTGGCTGTAGCAGATCTATGGGTTGCGGACCATTCAAGGCTTTCCCACCTACACATCTGCCCATGCGTCTTCCTCCCCATGGAATTTCTTTTCCCCATCCCTATCCCTCATCTGCCTGGTGAATTTCCTTGATTAACATGACTGCCCATCCCGCATAACCCCAGTGGCAGACTTTCTGTCACTAAGACATAAGATTGTGTTGCACCAGTGTGTTTATGCCTGTGTGTGGACTACGTAGTTTGTGAGACCCTGCCATCAGGACCTTGTCTTGTTCATCTGTGTATCCCAGGCCCAGTATGCTGCCCAGCCCACAGTAGGTTCTTAATAAATGTCTCATGGATGAATGAAGTATATTGGGAAGCCCAGCCTCCCTCATGTCAGCACCTGCTGCTATTAGACTTTTCACTGGAGGGCCAGGGAGGACGACGGCCTGAGAGAGCAGGATATCCATGGAGGTGCTGAGTGGTGAGCTGAAGAGGGCAGGAGAGCACAGGCTGTCAGACACCCTGAACACCATTTCAAATGGCCAGGCATGGTACAGGGCTCCTGGGTAATGGGAAAGTGGCAGCCTGGATTAGCAACTAGGACTGGGGCTAGAATGGAGAGCTGAAGGGTGGGAGGAAAACAGAACCCACATGCATCTGCAATGAATAAGGTCTCCTTGAATCGTTGCTAAGAAATGCAGTAAAACAAGGCTGGGCACGGGGGGGCTCAAGCCTGTAATCCCAGCACTATGGGAGGCCAAGTGGGCTGATCACTTGACAACATGGTGAAACCCCATCTGTACTAAAAATACAAATATGAGCTGGGCTTGGTGGTGCACACCTGTAATCCCAGCTACTCAGGAGGCTGAGGCAGGAGAGTTGCTCAAACCTGAGAGGCAGAGATTACAGTGAGCCAAGAGGGCACCACTGCACTCCAGCCTGGGTGGCAGAGCAAGATCCTATCTCAAAAAATAAAGAAAAAAAAATACAATAAAACAAAACAAAAGTATACTATGCCAGTAAATCAGGAAGATTGTGGGAAGACCACTCTGCCTCGGTTCCTGCTCTCCTGTCCCGCCTGCTGCTCAGCCATGGTTTCCCCCAGCTCTTGGGGTATGTAGGGGCACCCAGGACACTGAAGAAATCTCCTGGTCAGAACACCTTGTTAAGAACAGGACTCCTAGAGAAAGAGGTTTCCTAGTTCAGCTAGGGGCTGGGGTTAGTGCCACCCCAGGGACCTCCCTTGGTTTGGGTGACCATCGTTACGACTATTTTCCAAACCAAACCTGGGATGTGTAAAATGACAGGTGCAGGTGTATTTACAGGAAAAACAGGCTGAAACACAGACAACTCGGCACAGGAAAGGAGTCCATCCACAGCCTTTTCTAATCTTATTTAAAAACACAAATTGCAGGTAATTTTCCTGATGAAACACATTTAAAAAGCACCTTTTGAGGTCTCTGTATAGGATGTTTGGGGTCTGTTCACTTCTACATCCTAGTCACTGTTGGTTTCAATACACCACTCTATTTTGAAACTTCCCTTTTCTGGCAAAGATCTAACACTTCCTAAAAGTCTTCCTTCCTTCCTTCCTTCCTTCCTTCCTTCCTTCCTTCCTTCCTTCCTTCCTTCCTCCCTCCCTCCCTCCCTCCCTCCCTCTCTCTCTCTCTCTCTCTCTCTCTCTTTCTTTTTTGAGACAGAGTGAGACAGAGTCACTCTGTTGCCAGGAGCCAGGCTGGAGTGCAGTGGTGCAATCTCTGCTCACTGCAACCTCCACCTCCCAGGTTCAAGCAATTCTCCTGCCTCAGCCTCCTGAGTAGCTGGGATTACAGATGCAAGCCCCTACGTGCAGCTAATTTTTGTATTTTAGTAGAGACGGGGTTTCACTATGTTGGCCAGAATGGTCTTGATCTCTTGACCTCGTGATCCGCCTGCCTCGGCCCCCCAAAATGCTGGTATTACAGGCGTGAGCCACTGCGCCCGACTACTAAAATACTTTTAATTGGTCTTCTCTCTTCCATGGTTAGGCCTAGCAGCTGGAATTCTTTTTGAGGCCATTTTTCCCAAGTCTTCATCATGTCATAAGAGTGCTGTGTCTATGACAAAAGGAAGACCCAACGGAGCCACGTTGGGAAGTGGGCACTGGGGAGTTTGCTGAGAAGCTGGTTGCTAAGTGACTGCCCTCCCTTCCGCTGCACAGCCATTCAAAGCTGGGCCTCAGGAAATAAATTCCACATAGCATGCTCTGGGGTCACATGGATAGTGGGAAACTGCCACAGTTCAGTCTCAGAATAGCTAGAACTTTCTGTAGTTGAAACTGAGACTATTCCGGAAAGATCTAGAATATTGACTAGGGCTGCTGAAAACTTCAAAGAGAATCCCACTCATGCCAAATACAACTGACTCTGAAAATTCCTTACCAATCACATGCACTTGCAGTGAATGATGTTTCCGAGAGTCTTGATTTTATGTAAATAAGCAGATGTGGTTTGAAGTTTGAAATCATGAAAGAACCACATTAAGAGGACAAGAGACTGTGGAGTAAAAGTTTGATATAGTTAAAAGCTCATGTACCACAATATAATGGATAGATGTGTCTACAATATTAAATCAAGAAATCACATTCTAAATATATAAATTGAGAAGTATGAAAATGCCAGAAGAAATAATCACACGAATTAATGATGACTGCCTGAGGGAGTTCTGCCCAGTTCTTCCATTGGGAGCATCTAGAAAAGCTGGAGAAACTATTTTTTAGAATCTATTTAAAGACACTAGAAAGCTAAGTAAATAGGGCCAAGAGGCAAGAGAAGAAGGAAATCAAGAGGACTACACTGCAATTAAGACCATCTATTCACCAAAATAGACTGTCTGTGAATGAAAACGGAAACTTAGCATGGAGGGAGATATTTGTAATACACATATCCAAAAAGGACTCAGTCAAAATCTAAAAGAACTTCTACAAATCAGTAAGAAAAAGACCACAGAAAAGAACAATGGACATGACACTTAAGAATTTCACAAAAGGATATCCAATGTCCAATAAGGAAATGAAAAGATAGTCAACCTCCTTTAGTCACCAGAGACATGCAAATTGAGACCACATGGCAAACCCACTACTCACCCACCAGAATGGCTAAAATTCAGATGACTGACAGTACCAAGTATTGGCAAGGCTGTGGAGCAACTCAAACTCTCCTGCGTGATTGGTGAGAATGTAAATTGGCGTACTGTAAAGTAGGGGTCCCCAACCCCCGGGCCACTGACCGGTACTAGGAAGTGGGTCACACAGCAGGAGGTGAGCGGCAGGCCAGCGAGCGAAACTTCATCTGTGTTTACAGCCACTCCCCATCTCTTGCATGACCGCCTGAGCTCCGCCTCCTGGCAGACCAACCACGTGTTAGATTCTCATAGGAGCTGGAACCCTATTGTGAACTTCGTGTAGGAGGGATCTAGGTTGTGTGCCCCTTATGAGAATCCAGTGCCTGATTATCCATCCGCCATGGTCTCCCATCACCCCCAGATGGGGCCATTTAAAGCTCAGGGCTCTCACTGATTCTACATTGTGGTGAGTTGTATAATTATTTCATTATATATTGTAATGTGATAATAATAGAAATAAAGTGCACAGTGTATGTAATGCTCTTGAATCATCCTGAAACCACCCCACCCCATCCCCTGCCAGTTGGTGGAAAAATTCTCTTCCACAAAACCCGTCCCTGGTGCCAAAAAGGTTGAAGACTGCTACTTTTATATTTTATTTTGAGATGGAGTCTCACTCTGTTGCCCAGGTTGGAGTGCGGTGGCACAATCCCAGTTCACTGTAACCTCCACCTCCCAGGTTTAAGCAATTGTCCTGCCTCTGCCTCCCAAGTAGCTAGTATTACAGGTGTGTGCCACCATACCCAGCTAATTCTTTTTGTATTTTTAGTAGAGATGGGGTTTTGCCATGTTGGCCAGGCTGGTACTGAACTCCTGACCTCAGGTGATCTGCCGGCCTGGGCTCCCAAAGTGCTGGGATTACAGGCATGAGCCACTGTGCCCGGCTGGAGACTGCTACTTTAAAGAAGTTAGTCATCTACTAAAGATGAACCACACATGCCCTGTGACACTGCAACTCTACTCATAGGTATATACACGCTAGAAATCCATGCACTTACGCACTAAAACACACCCACAAAAACATTAAGAGCAGCATTATCTGTAGTAGCCAACATTGGAAACAACCCATGTGTCTGTCACTCACAAAACACATCAACAAACTGTGGTAATTGAAAGCCCTATAGAAATGACAATTAGCAACATAAGTGAATCTTGAAAAAAATGTTAAGTCAAAGAAGCAAAGCGTAGGCCGGGCGCGGTGGCTCAAGCCTGTAATCCCAGCACTTTGGGAGGCCGAGGCGGGTGGATCACGAGGTCATGAGATCAAGACCATCCTGGTCAACATGGTGAAACCCCGTCTCTACTAAAGATACAAAAAATTAGCTGGGCATGGCGGCGCGTGCCTGTAATCCCAGCTACTCAGGAGGCTGAGGCAGGAGAATTGCCTGAACCCAGGAGGCGGAGGTTGTGGTGAGCCGAGATCGCGTCATCGCACTCCAGCCTGGGTAACAAGAACGAAAAAAACAAGAAGCAAAGCGTAATGATGACATACCGAGTGGTGGCAACTTGAGAAATTTTAACAAGGCAGAACTCATCTGTGGTGCTAATGAGGATAGTGGCCACCTTTGGGGAAGAGGGGTAGCACCGGAGGGGGCTTTTTTCTAGGATGCTGGGTATGTTTCCTGGCCTCACCTGGGTGACAGAAACAGCAACGCTTTTGATAATGCATCTTATCAGCGCTGATGAATCTGTTCACTTTTCTGTGAGGTACTAGTTTTCCATTTGAAAACAATTTTTAAGGATTAGGCAGATTTTTTGGCCAAAGGAATAGAAGCAGGTAGCAGACTAATTCATGTAGAACTTATGGGACGTGCTTCCCAAGATTCCTTATTTTTGTCAGGGATCCCTCTGATCGAAATGTGTTTCCATGCTCTGCTCCCACCAAAACCACAAGTGATTATCCTGGAGGGCCCAGGGAGATGGGAGGAGTCAGAGAACTGCAGGCTTTGATTACAAGTATTTGGTATTATTTAAAGTTGAACTCTGTGCATGAATTTCATTAATAATACCTAAAATAGGCAAAAACAAAAATAAATATGCACTTAGATAAAATTGAGACAGTAACTTCTGCCCTAGGCAGAAGATAATCTAGAAATAACTAGCCAGAATTCTAAAATTAAGCCGCCAACAAAGAAAAAACATTATTTCAACAGGTGAATATACATACAAACGATATATGTACACACACAAATATATAATATACAGATTATATCATATGTATTGCATATAATGTTTAGCCCAATTTTATTTTTCTCAAGATTAAAGGCACTTTTAATTTGTTTTACTTAGCAATTAAATATTTGATTTCTTCATGGCCTCAATAACTTCCATTTAGATCCTTTTAAGAAATTAAACATTTTTATTTCACAGAAAATTCCATGGCAAGAACTCACTAATGCTCCCATGGTCCTCTTAGACGCCACAGTCCAGGAGAGTCTGACAAGGTGGCTTTATTCCTGAAACTCAGGGACCTGATCCAACACGCTGGAAATTGTGTTTCTTTTCCCAGCTCAGGCTATTCACCTCCTTGGGCCCCTATTTTCCTGTCTCCTCCCCAGGAAGATTGTGATAAAAATCAATGACATCATGTCTCATCAGGCCCCAGCCACCCTTCAGGAAGCAGGTGCTTTGGCGGAGTGGAGGCTGGGGCATTTTTCTGCTGTGCTGGCCTGGGTCTGCGGTTCAAGTAGCCCTAGGGGCCTAACACTTGAAGTCACCTTCATGTTTTTTCCAGTGACCTTGGTCATTAATGGGCTCCCAGCACTTTCCCCAGCTGCAGCTGTGTTATAGTGCCAGAGTCCTCAGGTTGTGCCAAGCATGGAGGAATTTGCAAAAATAAGTCACCAGTGGTTTCTGCACACTGGTCCCTGTGAAAACAAAAGTAGCTTTTGGGAGTGGGAACTAGGGATCGCCACTGGTGCTTCTAAGGAAGACATTCAGGCTTAGTTGTGAAACAAAGGAGAAGCTAGTGTGGGGAGCTCCTAGCTGGCAAGGGACAACCCCAACATGAGCCTCGGGCCAGGAGTTCCCCAGCTGGCTTCTCCTGGGCTTGGAATGAGAATGTGGAGCTGCAGTCTTAGCTGTGTATTGTTTCACCCCTTGGAGCCTCAGGGTTTGGGTGGTTGTTATTTTCCCCCAGGATTAAAAGGTACAGAGAGCTAATTAGCACAGTTTCCAGCACAAAATAAATGCAAGTTAACACCTGGTAGTGCAGAGAGTGCAATCATGTTGTAGAAAAGTGGACCATCTAGGTTTTCCTGGGTTTCACGGGTCTGCTTCTCGTTCCCCTGGTCTGGACACAGTTCCTTGTCTATGGGCTGAATCGAATCTCTTTGAAGGTCAAGGCAATGCCTCTAGAAATCTGAGAAGAAAATCAGTAAGCTAGGGTTTTCTCAAACATACAATAAAATGAATACATTCTAAATGTACATTTCAGTGTCCACCCATATAACCATTGTCCACACCCATGTACCCACTACCTCAATCAACATATAGAATGTTTCCTTTACTCCAGAAAGTTCCCTCTTTTCCTTTCCTGCCAATCCTTACCCCTGCCCCAACTCAGACAGCCACTGTTGTAATCTATCAACATGGATTGATTTGGGCTGCTCTAGAACTTCGCATCAGTGGAATCATTCAGTCAACCTTTTGCATCTGTCTTCTTTTACAGAACGTAATTTTTTGAGATGCTTCCAAGATATTATAATATCAGTGAGTTTTCTTTTTTATTGCAGTGTGGATATACCACAATTTATCCAGTCTCCTGTTGAAGGACACCTGGGTGGTTTCCCGTTTTTAGCTATTAGAAATAAAGCTACTATGTCCATTCATTTGCAAAACACTTTGTGGACATGTTTTCCTTTCTGCTGGATAAATATGTAGGAGTGAAATTGCCATGTCATAAGGTAGGTGTATGTTTTCCTGTTGTATTAGTCTGTTTTCACGCTGCTGATAAAGACATACCTGAGACTGGGCAATTCACAAAAGAAAGACGTTTATTGGACTTAGAGCTCCACATGGCTGGGAGGCCTCACAATTATGGTGGAAGGTGAAAGGCATGTCTCACATGCTGGCAGACAAGAGAAGAGAGCTTGTGCAGGGAAATTCTCCTTACAACACCATCAGATCTCATGAGACTCATTTGCTATCATGAGAACATCATGGGAAGGACCTGCCTCCATGATTCAATTATATTTCACTGGGTCCCTCCCACAACACATGGGAACTCAAGATGAGATTTGGGTGGGGACACAGCCAAACCATACCCTTCTTCCCCTGGCCCCTCCCAAATTTCATATCCTCACATTTCAAAGACAGTCATGCCTTCCCAATAGTCAAAGGCTTGTTTTCCAATGTCTCATCTGAGACAAGGCAAGTCCCTTCTGCCTATGAGCCTGTAAAATTAAAAGCAGGTTAGTTACTTCCAAGATATAATGGAGCTATAGGCATTGAGTAAATACAGCCATTCCAAATGGGAGAAATTGGCCAAAATGAAGGGGTTACAGGACCCATGCAAGTCTGAAATCCAGCAGGGCAGTCAGATCTTAAAGCTCCAAAATGATCTCCTTTGACTCCATGTCTCACATCCAGGTCACACTGATGCAAGAGGCGGGTTCTCATGGTCTTGAGCAGCTCCAGCCCTTTGGCTTTGCAGGGTGCAGCCTCTCTCCCAGCTGCTTTCATGGGCTGGCATTGAGTGTCTGTGGCTTTTCCAGGTACACAGTGCAAGTTGTCAGTGGATCTACCATTCTGAGGTCTGGAAGACAGTGGCCCTCTTCTCACAGCTTCACTAGGTGGTACCTCAGTAGGGACTCTGTGTAGGGGCTCTGAACCTACACTTCCCTTCTGCACTGCCCTAGCAGAGGTTCTCCATGAGAGTCCCACCCCTGCAGCAAACTTCTGCCTGGACATCCAGGTGTTTCCATACATCCTCTGAAATCTAGGCAGAGGTTCCCAAACCTCAGTTTGTGACTTCAGTGCACTTGTAGGTTCAACACCCTGTGGAAGCTGCCAAGGCTTGAGGCTTGTACCCTCTGAACCCACAGCCCAACCTCTACACTGGCCCTTTTCAGCCACAACGGGAGCAGTTGGGACACAGGGCACCAAGTCCCTAGGCTGCACATAGCATGGGGAACCTCGGCCCAGCCCACAAAGCCACTTTCTCCTCCTAGGCCTGTGGGCCTGTGATGGGAGGGTCTGCCGTGAAGACATCTGACATGACCTAGAGACATTTTCCCCATTGTGTTGGGAATTAACATTCAGCTCGTTGTTACTTAAGCAAATTTCTGCAGCTAATTTGAATTTCTCCTCCGAAAATGGGATTTTCTTTTCTATCTCAATTTCGGGCTACAAATTTTCTGAACTTTTATCCTCTGTTTCCCTTATAAAGCTGAATGCCTTTAACAGCACCAAAGTCACCTCTTGAATGCTTTGCTGCTTAGAAATTTCTTCCACCAGATACTCTAAATCATCTCACTCAAGTTCAAGGTTCCACAGATCTCTAAGCCAAGGACAAAATGCCACCAGTCTCTTTGCTAAAACATAACAAGAGTCACCTTTGCTACACTTCCCAACAAGTTCCTCATCTCCGAGACCACCTCAGCCTGGACTTTATTGTCCATATCACTATTAGCATTTTGGGCCATTCAACAAGTCTCTAGGGAGTTCCAAACTTTCACACAGTTTCCTGTCTTCTTCTAAGCCCTCCAAACTGTTCCAATCCCTGCCTGTTACCCAGTTCCAAATTCGCTTCCACATTTTTGAGTATCTGTTCAGCAGCACCCTACTCTACTGATATCAATTTACTGTATTAGTCCATTTTCATACTTTGATAAAGACATACCCAGACTGGTCAATTTACAAAAGAAAGAGGTTTGTTGGACTTACAGTTCCACATGGCTGGGGAGGCCTCACAATCATGGCAGAAGGTGAAAGGCACATCTTACATGGTGGCAGACCAGAGAAGAGAACTTTGCAGGGAAACTCCCCTTCATGGTATCATCAGATCTCATGAGACTCATTTGCTATCACAAGAAAGACTTGCCCCCGTGATTCAATTACTTTTCACCAGGTCCCTCCCACAACACATGGGAATTCATGGTGAGATTTTGGTGGGGACACAGCCAAACCGTATCACCTGTGAAAGAAACTGGCAAATTGTTTTCTAAAATAATGGTAGCATTTATACTTCTACCAGCTATGTATGAGGTTCCAGTTGCTCCACACCCTTGTCAACACTTGATATGGTCAGTCTTTTGCATTTAGCCATCCTATTGGGTGTGAAGTGGTAGCTCATAGTAATTTCATTTGCATTTCCCTAATGACTAATGTGCTGAGTACCTCTTCAAAGCTTATTAGCTATTCACATATCTTCATTTATAGAGTGTCCATTCAAGTTTTGTGCTCATTTTAACTGAGTTCCTTGTCTTTTTAGTATTGATTTGTAGGCATGTTTTATATATTCTGATATGTCTTTATCAAATATATGTATCACTATTATTTTCTCATAATCTGTGGTTGCCTTTTTATTTTCTTAACAATCAGCAAAACTTTAAAATTTTCTTCTTTCAAGATGGAATCTCGCTCTGTTGCCCAGGCTGGAGTGCAGTAATGCCATCTTGGCTCACTGCAACCTTCACCTCCTGGGTTCAAGCAATTCTCCTGCCTCAGTCTCCTGCGTAGCTGGGACTACAGGCATGCACCACCATGCCCAGCTAATTTTTGGTTTTTGGGGGTTTTTTTTTGTATTTTTAGTAGAGACAGGGTTTTACCATATTGGCCAGGCTGTTCTCGGACTCCTGACCTCATGATCTGCCCACCTCAGCCTCCCAAAGTGCTGGGATTACAGGCATGAGCCACTACACCTGGCCAAAGCATTTCAATTTTGATGAAGTCCAATTTGTCTATTTATTTTATGGTTTGTGTTCTTGTATCCTGCCTAGGAAACATTTACCTACACCAAGATCATGAAGATGTTTTCTTCTAGAAGATTTCTAGTTTTAGGTTTTTATGTTTAAATTGAGGGGAACTAAATGTACGGCCTTAAGGAGTTGTTCCAGCCTGAACAGCTCCTTCCCAGCAGAAAGGAACTCCTGGGGTACCTCCCATACTCCAGCAGAAAGGAACTCACAGCACTGAAAATATTTTTATCTGCCTTCCCTCATCCCTTTTCCTTCTGAATGGGAGGAAAGAGTAAGAAGCTGTTCTCTCCTGCTGAAAGCAAAGGTGTAACCTAGTCTCTGTGATAGCTGATGGCAGCATCTTTGTTAAGCAAATGTGTTGTCTCTGCCATGAAGGAGGGAAAAAACAAGCATTAATTGGGCATCTTCTACTTCATTCTCTAGGGCTCCATTCTAGAGAATTAACCTCAATCATCTCATTGAATTCACATAACTAGACTATGTAAAGGGTGATCACCTCCCCATTTCACAGATCAGGAAACTGAGACTCAGACTAGAAAGGTGAAGCCACTTGCCTAGCTAGTAAGTGATTCCAGTCTGCGTTTTGCTGATTCTCGCTGAGAGGTTTGTGCGCAACACCTTGCACGTTGTTTAGCACCTAGTAGAAGTGCAACCGACCCTAGCTGTTATTGCAGACAGCTATAGACAGGGCTTTTCTCTTGCCCTGTCTCCATTCCTGAGATGTGCATAGCTGCTCAGTGTTAGGTGTTGCGAAGAGCTGTAGAGAGCCTGTTCTCCTTCTAAGAATGGTAACTGGGCTGCCCCCTTGGGACTGTCCAGGGCCAGCCCTTAGCCCCCACGAGGCAGCATCGAAACCAACAAGCAAGTGTGTTTACTCTTCTGGTCTGTAACTTAAAATGTGTTCGATGCTACTTGTTTTTTTTTTTTCATTTTAGGACATTCTGTATTTGCGATGAATGACCCCTTCATACATTATATCTTTTGGTAAAAACTGTGGTGTTTCAGTAGTGTTCCCAGCCGAGCTGCTTAATTCTCACATTACAGACATCAGTGACGCCCCTTGGTAGGTAGTGTCTAAGATTAGAGTTATCTGCTTATTTATACACTTACACTCTGAACATTGGGGAAAGAGCAAGGAAAAGACCAGACCACGAGATGGCAGTAGCACACAAGAGCTTTATTTGGATGAGGCTTGGACAGATTGCACGGAAGGAGAAAGTCCCTCATGGCAGAAGACCTTCCAGGGGCAGTGGCAGGGCCACCACCAGAAGAAAAGGACAGGGACACTCGCAGGGGAGAGGAGGATCAGAGAGGAGGTTACAGGTCTAGGGATGTCACAGGTCTAGGGGCTGGGCGCAGTGGCTCACACCTGTACTCCCAGCACTTTGGGAGGCCCAGGTGGGCAGATTGCTGAGCTCAGGAGTTTGAAACCAGCCAAGGCAAACATGGCAAAACCCCATCTCTGAAAAAAAAAATTAGAAAATTAACCAAGCATGGTGGCATGTACCTGAAGTCTCCTCTTCTTGGGGGGCTGAGTCTGGAGGATTGTTTGAACCCGAAAGCATTCATGGTGGGGAGCATCATAGAGAGGAGTCTCCGGGTCGGAGAACTCCAAAGGACAGCAGCCGTTTGGGATCTTCTGTAGCTAGCCCCAGCTCCATCTTATCTATGGCGAGTCGGTGTCGGGTGTGGTTTTGCAAATTATCAAAGCAGGCAGGCTGTGAATGGGCAAATAATATTTGGGCTAATGTAAAGCAATTGGATGTTCAAGAATTTGAGTTTGGTGCTGGGAGGCTTGAGTCAACGGTCCTGGGCTCTGGGGCAGAGCAAACAGCATGGGGACCAATACACAGGGGTATCTTGAACTCCTTTATACAATCTGTTTATAACCTGTTTATAACCCGTTTATAACCCATTTATACCACATACCCTAAAGCAAATACCTAGCAGAGAGCATGCAGGACCTATTTGCCTGGCCTCCTTCAGTGGTCTCACATTCTCCACCACCACAATGGTTACTACGTGGAGCCCTAGCGGCTGCCCAGTGAAGTCTACACACTACTGCCCAAACCAGATCAAGTCCTTAGTTGTCATGAAATAAAGTGAGTTCCCACAGCCACGCAAGGAAAAGCAGCAAGAGCTGCATGAGCATCCCCCGAACCCTGAGAACAGTCACCAAGGTCATCTTCAGGATCATGTCTCTGCAAGCAGTTCTCAGGCTTCTGCTGAGGGTCAGAACAGAGCTGAAGTCACAGGGCATCCAAAATGGATGTAAGGTAAGCCCAAGCTCAGCTCACAGAGGAATGACTGTGTTATCTCAGTGAAGCCGGATGACAATGTACTTGGTTAATGGAATCTCTCTCTCTGTCTCTCTCTGCTGCTAATGAACATACAGTGCAGTGTTGTTTCAAGAAGTTTTGTAAAAGAGACAAGAGCCTTGAAGATGACCACAGCCACTTGAGAGCAGTCATCGAAGCTGATCCTCTTACAGCTACACAAGGAGTTGCCTAAGAACTCAGCGTCGACCGTTCTACAGTGTTTCCATTTGAAACCAACTGGAAAGGTGAAAAGCTCAGTAAGCGGATGCCTCATGAGCTGACCGAAAATCAGAAAACATCATCGTTTTGAAGTGTCGTCGTCTTTTATTCTATGCAACAACAACGAACCATTTCTCAATCGGATTGTGACGTGAGATGGAGAGTGGACAGCCCGCACCGACCAGCTCAGCGGTCGGACAGCGAAGAAGCTCCAGCGCACTTCCCAGAGCCAAACTTGTGGTGCTAGACTGAGACTGTTCTGAGAGCCGACACTCTGCACGTGCCCGCAGCAGCCCTGCTCTTTGCTGGCTCATCTGCTTCATCTCCACATTCTCGGTGATCAGCACAGCGCTCTATGGCACATCCCAGAAATGACTGTAAAGGAGGGGAAAGGGGCTGGGCGTGGTGGCTCACATTTATAATCTCAGCACTTTGGGAGGCCAAGTCAGGAGTTTGAGACCAGCCTGGCCGACATAGTGAAACGCTGTCTCCACTAAAAACACAAAAATTAGCTGGGCATGGTGGCGGGCACCTGTAATCTTAGCTACTCGGGAGGCTGAGACAGGAGAATTGCTTGAACCCAGGAGGCCCAGATTGCAGTGAGCAGAGATTGTGCCACTGCACTCCAGCCCAGGCGACAATGTGATCTGTCTCAAAAAAAAAAAGGGAGAGGGAAAGGGAAGCAGGGAAGGCTGGACTGTCTGCTGTGCACTTGGGGCTGCCCAAGGAGTCGGGAGAACAGAGCTTAGAGTGACGGTCATGATCGGTTCCACGCTGAGAGTTAAACTTTGACCTAAGGACAGCAGTGAGACATTGTGGAAGGATTTTAAAGTGAAAAGGACATGACTAGATTGCAGTCTTGAAGAGATAATCCTGCTACAGTGAGGAGGTGGGGTTGCAAAGATATTAGCTGAGAGTACAGGATATTAGTTAGCAGACTCTTTTTTTCTTTTGGAAATTCAAGAGCAAGAGATGAGGGCAGAGGAAATAAGGCCCTAGCAAGTGGGACCCCAGGGCTCTGACCTGGCTGCATTTTGAGGCCAGGGCTGAGCTCAGGAATGGGGTGCCAGCCGCTCTGGAGTTGTGACGTGAAGCACACAGGGCAGTCAAAAGCTGTGAAGGGGCCGCAGCAGGCTGGAGAGCCCAAGGGGTGTCCGCAGGAGGGACTCAAGCAAAACCCACCCTGGGCCTCAGTTTTCTCATCTATAAATTGGGATAATATGGGTGCTGAGCTCACAGAGTCTGAAACCCATGAGGCACACAACAGGCCCTGATTACATGTTAACGTCTGTTATTTAAAAGAGAAGAGGCTGCAGTTGGGGTCAGTAAGAAGCGGGGCAGGTCAGGGTGGGTGGGTTGGGGATAGAGCTAGGTAGAGCCCTGATTTCTGGTATGTGGTACTGGGCTCCCTCGTCTAGAGGCATGGGGGAGCCAGTAAGGAAATCCAGCTGTTCCGCCTGAACGGGAGAGATCTGAAGTTGACCAGAAGGAGGGGCTGGAGTCAAGGATGGCCCCAGGATTCCAGAGCCATTCCTGAACACAGTGGGCTGCAGAGAACGTGGTAACTTGGATCAAAGCCGTGATCCATGAGAAGCCAGCAGGCCTCTGGAGCTTAGGAAAGAAGCCCAAGCGGCAGGTGCAGCTTTGAGAGCCATTAACACAAAGGGAGAGGCGGGAGTGGAGCGGGAGAACCTGCAAAGTGAGGAAACGCAGTCAAGGACAGGACCCTGGAAAAAATGGCATTGAAGGGGAGAGTAGAAGAGATGGTAGAAGTGCAGACAAAGGAGGGGAGGCTGGAGGGTGAGGATGGAGCAGAAGAGAGCAGCAGCACAGACGCAAGGAGCCCAGCTCCAAAAGTAAGGACCCCTCAAATAACCATGTGGTGAAGGAGTGGGTGAATGGGTGGACAGTCATTGTCAAGTGCTGCTTGAAACTCCCAAAAGAGAAGGTCTGAGAAACATGCCCTTGGCTTGGCTCTGTGGAGGTCACTGATAAACTCCCAAGGATGTCAGGAAACCATCAGACAGTTGTTTGGGGGATGTGTGGATGTGAAGGTGGAGACAGCAAGTGTAGACAACTGCAGTAAGCCTTTGGCTGTGAAGGGCAGGGAAGCTCTAGGGTGTTTACGAGGGAGACATGGGGTTGAGAGGCTTCTGTTCTAAGGTGGGAGAGCCTGGAGGACGTTGAAGTGCTCATGGAAAGGAGAGAGGAAAAAGCTGAGGACTTGGGGAAAAGAGGAGGTCCCTGATTGGGAATGGGTAAGAAAATCGGCATGGACAAGGGAGTTCCCAGAACTCTACAGGGACCCCGTGGGAGCAAATGAGTGTGGAGTGAGGGGAGGGGGAGAACTGTGAGGCGGGGACTCTCAGACCTCTACGCAAATACCCATGGCTTTGTTTATAGGCAAGGCCATAAGGATGCGCCTGCACTTGGAAGAAACAGGAGCCAGTTCGGAATGGGATGAAACTCCACATCTTTACAGAGCTGGCAGCAACCTTGCTGTGGTCAGAAGCGGTTCAGCTGCTTTGCATCTAGATTCCAACCCATCCCCTTATAGCACGAAGAAAATGTATTCAAGGCTGAATTGCTTCCTTGTTTTATGTGTTTTTAGGAAACTTTCTTCAGTGGATATTTTCAAAAAATACAGGTGTGTGTGTCTGTGTGTGTGTGTGTGTGTGCACGCACACACATGCACATGGGTGCATGCAATTTCATCTTGTTTAAACTTTCAGCTGGGAAAATTAAGCCATACAGATTTGTAATGGAAAGAAATGCTCGCTCTCATAATAATCTGATGTGGCACAGGAGCAGCCAGTGGATCTGTTACACGTTTTATGTGTGTTTGTCAGGCAGTGCATAATTGACATTACAGCGAACACTGAGGAATTCTTTCTCCCACCAGATCTCTCCTCATTAATTGCACTTAAGTTTTACGGAAAAAATTTTCCTTGAAGTGTTCCACGATTTGAGTCATACTTGGAGTGGATCTTTTGGGGGAAAGAGTGAGCTAAAATTGCTTCAACTGTTTTTGACTGATGGGATGTTAGAAAACCACACACACACACACACACACACACACACACACACACACACATTTTTCTCTCTTCTTTAAAAGAGAGGAAAGAAAAAAACACTGACCTATTTTTACACTCACACAAATCACTAATGGCGGAGCTGTAAACTCCAAACTTGGCAAGGCTGGGGCTGACATCTTTGAAGAGGCCAACGCAGCCAGCTCAAAAGAAAAAGACCACAGACATCACGAAAGTCGAAAATCCTGCATCTGAGCCCACAGAGGGAAGTATTTCCTATCCAGAATTTCAGCAAACCTTCATTATAGGAGCCTCACTAAAAAACTTCAGGGACATCGCCAACTGCCATTTCTTTTCATTAAAAACAAGCCTGGAAAAAAAAAAAGAAAAGGAAACAGAAACAGAAAGCAAAGCAGCATGTATCACCCAGCAGCAGAATGAGAAAGTAGCAAACTCCTAAGCCAGAACTTCAAAGACCTAACTAAGCTCCCGCAGACACCTTCGCTGACTCCAGAGACAACTGCAATAGTTTTTCAGGATTTATGTGGGCATTTAAATCTGCATTTGAAGACACAGATAGTACAATTCCAGGCACTGGGGAGGTGAATATCAAGTCTGTGAGAGGAGTAAGGAGAACAGAAGATCTTATTCCTCACAATGTACCTTAAAATTCAAACACAGCAGAGCTCCCATTAAAAAATGGCTCAGTTGGCTGGGGGCAGTGGCTTATGCCTGTAACCCCAGCACTTTGGGAGGCTAAGGCAGTCGGATCACGATGTCAGGAGTCTGAGACCAGCCTGACCAACATGATGAAACACTGTCTATACTAAAAATACAAAAATTTAGCTGGGTGTGGTGGTGTGCACCTGTAATCCCAGCTACTCAGGAGGCTCAGACAGGAGAATCACTTGAATCCAGGAGGCAGAGGTTGCAATGAGCCGAGATCACACCACTGTACTCCAGCCTGAGTGACAGAGTGAGACTCTGTCTCAAAAAAAAGGCTCAGTTGGCTGGGCGCAGTGGCTCACACCTGTAAAACTAGCACTTTGGGAGGGCAAGGTGGGTGGATCACTTGAGGCCAGGAGTTTGAAACCAGCCTGGCCAAGATGGCTGGTCTCTACTAAAAATACAAAAATTAGGCCAGGTGCAGTGGCTCACACCTGCAATTCCAGTACTTTGGGAGGCTGAGGCGGGTAGATCACGAGGTCAAGAGATCGAGACCATCCTGGCCAACATGGTGAAACTTCGTCTCTACTAAAAATACAAAATTTAGCTGGGTGTGGTGGTGCACGCCTATAGTCCCAGCTACTTGGGAGGCTGAGGCAGGAGAATCGCTTGAACCTGGGAGGCAAAGGTTGCAGTGAGCTGAGATCACGCCACTGCACTCCAGCCTGGGTGACAGAGCAGGACTGTTGAAGGACAGCTCTAAGAAAAAGGCTCAGCTATACCCAAGGACAAACTGTGACGCCAACAATCTCATAAGAAAAAGTTAGACTTGACCTGGCTTACCTGAAAGGGGTGAGCTAGGTCCATGCCATCTGTGGGGCTAGAGGAGCCTTCCCCATATGCATAGGGTTTGGAGTGAGTGACACCCTCAGGAGACAAAAGGCCAGGAAGTCAACAGAGGATAGGGCACCCAAGTTCAACATCCAGCTCTGAATATTACTGCTATTGCAAGTCACCTCCCCCAGCCTCAGGTTCTTCTATGCAGGGCTGCGGTGAAACCTGACACAAAGTATGTGTTCAATAAGCAATTCCTGCATGTAACGATAGCAGTAGCAGAGGCTCCTGACCCGCAGCGTCTGCCTCTGCCACTTCTTTCTTGTGCTTCAGGCAACCCCAGCTTCTTTGGGCCTTACTTCTCTCATCTGTAAAATGGGGGTGATGATGGTGGTGACAATGATGACAGCTACTGTATCTAAATCACCTCCCGTACATTCTCTGCTGGTTCTTGGGGAAGCTTCCATTATATGCCACATGAATATGTAATGTGTAAAACACATAGTAATTCACATTGCATAAGTATTTACACATTGCCACTGATGTGAGTGTGTCGGGGGCGCTCTCTTCCAGCAAGCCAACAGCAGGGCTCCCCCCACCTTGTCTGCATACGGGCACTGACAAAGACTCTTGCATTTGACCGAAACTTCTGCTCCTCTAAGTCCTCTGCTCAACTAGGTATGACTTTGGACTTCAATCTCTGTCTTTGTAGAATCCAGTTTGAGCAAGATCCTACTGTCAGTTTAGGAACAAGCACCCCGCTTGGAGTCCAGTCACCCTGGATGTCTCCTCAGCCTGGCCTGCCTGCAACAAGATTTCTGTTGACAACCTAGCAAAAATGCCTCTTAGTGATTTTCCATCCACAGACACCCACTCTGCTCCTGGGCTATAATCCTCACTTGTCCCTGCTGGACACAGTTGAGTTCAGTCTCTCTCCACACTGCAAGACCCCATTGCAGTGGTCCCAACAGCTACTGTGATCCCCCAGCAAAGAGTCTGCCTTACCACCTTTTTGTTTGCTTTGTTTTGTTTGAGACGGAGTTTCGCTCTTGTTGCCCAAGCTGGAGTGCAGTGGCGCAATCTTGGCTCACCGCAACCTCCACCTCCCGGATTCAAGCGGTTCTCCTGCCTCAGCCTCCTGAGTAGATGGGATTACAGGCATGTGCCACCACATCCAGCTAATTTTGTATTTTTAGTAGAGACGGGGTTTATCCATGTTGGTCAGGCTGGTCACAAACTCCCGCCCTCAGGTGATCCGCCCACCAAAGTGCTGGGATTACAGGCGTGAGCCACCGTGCCCGGCGCCTTACCGTCTTCAACAAGTACCATCAATTATTTTTTCTTTGACAGCACCTCAGAGTCATGGGGCCCTTTGAGGCCAGAGTGTTCCACAACACCAAATCCCAAGGTAGCAAGCGGCCGTAATGTCATCATTGGTTAGTGGCCCACTGGGTTTTGTAATCACAGGACCCAAGTTCAAAGTGCAGCTCCTGGCAAGAGCTGATCTCTTGGAACAGCCTCAAAGAGGCCCCTCCCCAGCAGCCTCCCCACTGCCCTTCCCTGCCTTTGAAACATCCCCTGGCCTCAGCCCTCCTCCGCATCCTCAGTTCATGACGTGGCCCTGCTCCAGCCCTGGATTTTTCCCAAAATCTCCCTCCACCTAGACCAGCTGCTTGTCCGCCCAGGAGGACCCTGACTCACAGCCTGCAGGCAGGTCTGGGGTTGTGAACCAGTGGGTTCCCTAATCTCCTGTTACAATCCATCTCGAACACATTGTCCCTGAAGCCATTATCATCCATCTCAAACAGAATTTATTAAGTGGGAAGAGACGCTCTGAGACTCCCAGGCAAATTCCGTTTCTTTGGCAATGAAAAGAAAACAGCCACTCAGGGCAGCCTGGTTTCCATGGGCTACAGCGCCAAATGCCTCCGCCTTCTTTCCTGAGGGCCTTAGATCAGAGGCAGCAGCAGAAGGCCTTGTTAAACTCAGGCCCTTCTAGTAACTTCCAAACCCTCCAGGGCTGTGGCCACCGTTGTTGAGAACAGGAACATCTCCAGAGGATCTCAGAGCGAGCCTCTCCAAAACCAAGAAAGTACACAATGTGTGGGGTATGCTTTTTGTTTCCTTTCTAGCCCCTCCACAGGTACAGGGGGAGCCTTCTAAGGCTGGCATAAGGGAGCGCGATGGGCGTTCCCAGGAGCCTTCAGTTTACAGGCATGTTCTAAGCACCTGCTGTGTACAATGTGGTGTATTAGGCGCCATGGGGTGGGGCTGGGGAAAACCAGAACTCAGACTGTGCACGTGCACGTGCACCAACTGGAGGAGGCAAATGGACCCGCCACAGTGAATTAGACCTACTAAACAGCCCCGTCTAAGGAAGTGGTGCTGGAAATAATGTGTGTCATACATTTACTGTAATTTAGTTAGGTTTTGCCAGAATCACGCAAGCTCACACATGCCAGGGAGAGGGACGTGAGTTAGACCTTGAAGGGGTAAGAAAGATTTAGACCCACTGGGGCTCCCCGTGGGCCCCTCCACAGTGTCGGGGCATCCTCACATTGCCCCTGACCCAACAGGTATCTTACTCCAGTCTAGGCAGAAGGTGATCCTTGCTAATGCTTTCCCAAGGAGATGGAAGAAAGTTTTTGTCACCACCAAAACAGCAAAAGCTTCCCCCAAACTCCTTCCACTCTACAGCCTGGCCTCTCTACCGCTGCAGCAGGGAGCTCGTCCACCCCCCACACCCCCCGACGACCTCCTCGCCTTCTCCAGGCTTCCAAGCCATCTTCCACTTCACAATCCCACTCCCTTTAGCTTTCAGGTCTGTTGAGCAGCGTCTGGCCAGGCCAGAACCGGGTATTGTGGGTGGAATTGTGCCCATTACAAAAGTCATTTGCTGAAGTCCCAATTTCCTCAGAATGGAACCTCATCTGAAGATAAGGTTTTAGAAAGGTCATCATGTTCAAGTGAGGCTAATTACTAATTACCATTAGTAATTACCATTAGTAATTACCATTACTAATCCAGAATGAGTGGTGTCCTCATAAAAAAGGGAAACCTGGAGACAGCCACCCACAGAGAGAGAGCGCTGCATGAAGACACATGGAGACGGTCGTCTACCAGCCAAGGAGAGGGGCCTGCAGCAGATTCTCCCTCACAGCCTGCAAAAGGGATCAACCTGCCAACATCTAGATCTCGGACGTCCAGTCTCCAGAATTGTGAGGCCACAGGTTTCTGCTGGGTAAGCCTCCTGGCGTGTGGGACTCTGTTATAGCTGCAGGGAGCTAAGCCACCCCTCCCGGAGCCCCTGGCTGTGTTCAGGAAGCTCCGACTCACATGCTAAGGTGCGGGTGAGCATGGCAGGTGCTCCGGGAAGGGGAGACGGCAAATGCGAAGGCCCAAAAGTAGGGTATGCAGGGAGGCCCGCGACCTGGCTCTGCAGAGGAGTTTGTGACGAGGGGCATAAGATTACAAGGCGGGAGGGAACGATCCAAGATGGCCGATCGCTAACATCTCGGGATTGCAGCTCGCAGTTAAAGCTCATAGAACTAGAGGACGCCACACTTTCAGACAAATTCTGGTCGCTCAGGAGCAGAAGATTCCCAGTGGAGGAAACACGC
>CM052666.1:1677687-1788226 GCA_028533165.1 Leontopithecus rosalia
CACCACTCAGGGACCCACACACACCACACACCACAGGACACACCACACACACACAGCACTCAGGGACCCACACACACCACACACCCACACACAGCACACACACCACTCAGGGACCCACACACACCACACGCCACAGGACACACCACACACCCACAGCACACACACCACTCAGGGACCCACACACGCCACAGGATACAGCACACACACCACACACAGAACACACACCACTCAGGGACCCACACATACCACACACCACAGGACACACCACACACCACACACAGCACACACACCACTCAGGGACCCACGCACACCACACGCCACAGGATACACCACACACACACACAGCACACACATCACTCAGGGACCCACACACACACACCACACACCACAGCACACACCACACACACACACCACTCAGGGATCCACACACATACCACACGTCACACCACACACATACCACTCAGGGACCCAACACACACCACACGCCACAGCACACACCACACACACACACCACACACACCACTCAGGGACCCACACACACCACACACCACAGCACACACCACACACACACCACTCAGGGATCCACACACATACCACACACCACACCACACACATACCACTCAGGGACCCACACACACCACACGCAACAGGACACAGCACACACACACCCCCCACACACACCACTCAGGGACCCACACACCACACGCCACAGGACACCACACACACAGAGTACACACACCCCTCAGGGACCCACACACACCACACACCACAGGACACCCCACACCACACCACACACACGGCATACACACCACTCAGGGACCCACACACCACACGCCACAGGACACACCACACACACACACAGCACACACACCACTCAGGGACCCACACACACCACAGACCACAGCACACACCACACACATACAGCACACACACCACTCAGGGACCCAGGCACAAACCACATGCCACACCACACACACACAGCACACACACCACTAAGGGACCCACATGTATACCACACATCTACATGTCACACACCACACTGTATACCCACCACACACGTCTACACACCACATACCACATTGTATACCAACTACACAGACCCCGCATAAACACAAACCACACACATCACACACACACATCTACCCACCATATACCACCCAGTATACCCACTACACACTGCATACACACACCACACCCACATGCCTACACACCACACACACACCTACATGCCACATACCACATGATATACTCACGACACACACCACACACCCCACATACACAGGACATACCCACACAGTCCACCCACACTACACACCAACCACACCACTACCCACTACACACACCACATACACCACACACACAGCCCACACACACACCACACATACATGTCTACATATGATATACCGCACAGTATACCCACAACAGACACCACATATACACCACATACATCACAACACACACACATTCACACCACACACACCACACAGCACACCCCACATACACACCTATACATCTACACACCACACAGCATACAATGTGTACCCACCACACACACTACAGACCACACACTACACCCCACATACACAACCACACATGCCACACCTACACATCTATATGCCACACACCACACAATATATACCCAGCACATCCACCACACACACAGCACACAGTACATACCCACCACATGCCACCACACCCCACTCACACCCATGCCACACCCACATGCCTCCACACCACACAACACCCACCAGACTCACCATACACCACACCCCACAAACACCCACACCTCACACCACACACCCACTACACAGTGTATACCCACCACACACAACACACCCACCACACACCAACACCTCATGCCATATTTACATACCACCCACCATGCAATACACCACACACAATACACATACACCAAAACACGCAGTATACACACACCACACAGACTGTACACACACCACACAATGTACAGCCACCACACACACAATCCACATGCACCACCCCTGCACACACACGCCACAGGTCAGCCTGGAAGGACAATCACAGAATGGGGCCCCGTGGTGACATCTCTGCTGATCCGGAAACAGCCATGTGGTCACCCTTCCCAGGGAGAGTCCTAGGCCCCAGGAAGAGCCCTGAGCCGCAGTCTGGCCACCTGCAGCCCTGCCACGGCAGCACATCTGGAGGCAAGGAGGACTCTGGAATGTGCTAGAAAGCCAGTGAGTACACACCTCCTCAGAGCTTTGCTCCTTCTGTCAAGAGTTCCATGCTACTTTATGAGGTCATGGAAATGACCTCATAAAAAGAGGAGCTCAAGCTGCATCTTTTACAAGTGAGGATGTTCACTGGCCCCTGACCCTGGCTACTTCTGAGGGAGACTTTTCCTCCCTCTCCGTGGGGGCCTTTGTGAGCCAGGTACAGAGCTTTGCCTGGGCACCGGTCTTTCCCTCCCAGGACTGTAAGGGCGGGATCCACGACCCTGGCAGAGCGAGCCTGGGGCAGGCATTGGAGCCCGAAAGGCAGAAGACCCCAGAGATCCTCCCCGGGGCAGCACGGGGTGGGGCCTGGGGTCAGAGTCCTTGGCCTGCAAGCCTGGCTGCTCACGCCACTGCTGCTCAGCACGGTGGAGGTGTTGCGTGAAAGGAGAAAATCTGTACAGAGAAGTGTGGTCCTGTGCGCCAACCCCAGGGAATGGGCCCCCTGGAGAACTGGGAGGCCTGAGCACAGTCCTGAGGCTGGGGGCAGTCCAATCTGCGAGGCAGCAGATGCTGGGGGCCTCACAGAGGGCTCTGAACTGAGTGTCCTTTCCACCCCCAGCCCAGACTCAGGGCCAAGAAAAGAAGGGGCTCAGTGACCACGCATGAGCTCTTTCCTGGGTGCACAAATTTCATCCAGTTACATATAAGTCTCCCTCAGTCTTGCTCCGTTGCCCAGGCTGGAGTACAGTGGCATGACCTCGGTGCTCACTGCAACCTCCACTTTCTGGGTTCAAGTGATTCTCCTGCCTCAGCCTCCCGAGTGGCTGGGACTACAGGCATGTGTCACCATGCCCAGCTAATTTTTGTATTTTTAGTAGAGACAGAGTTTCACTGTGTTGGCCAGGCTGGTCTCGAACTTCTGACCTTGTGATCTGCCCACCTCGGCCTCCCAAAGTGTTGGGATTACAGTCATGAGCCACTGCGCCCAGCCATCATCATATTAAAGTAGAAACACTCAAAGCCGCTTGGACCCAGCTGACTAGCTGGGCATTAACATGGTGCCTAGGTAGGTAGGGCCTTCTTGGATTCCACTGTTGGCCCCTGTTTCTCAACAGTGCTTACGTAAGCAACTAGGGATGGGCCCCCAAAATGAGGATTGCTGGGAGCTGCAAATGGTAACTGTCACCAAATCGGGTCTGGATAATTAGAACAGAGGATGCTTAAAAGCGTGAGAATTTGGGGAGTTTAAAGAGTCTAGCCTCTCCGTGGGTATAGGAATTCATTCTCATTCTTCAGGCAGGGATGATCGGCTTCTGCGTGAGTACTTCTAGGGACAGGGCATCTCCTTTTGGAAATCAGCCCGCTCCGGTATTAAAGCATTTATTCTTCACTCCTGCATGGAACTTCGGCCTGTGGGTCTGAATTCCACCTCTGAACCTCCAAAGGCGAGCCTTCCCCTCCCACCCAGCAGGTCACCCATGTCTCCATCACAGACCACTGTCTGCAAAGGAACTGCTGAAGAGGGCAAGGGTGAGCCGGCAGCTATTTGGATTAAGGTGACCTGCCACATTCATTCCAAGAGAAGTCGCCAGAGTACGTGGCCCAGGCTGGAGGGCAGACCTTTGAGTCTGGCCGAGTTTGTGCATTGACAGAATCCAAAAGCTTGGGGCCACAGAGGACAGGTTCACAGCTGCCGGACACCCCTCCCCATGCGGAAGGGCAGACGCGGGGCCCGTGGCCTTCACAAGCATGTGTGGTCGCCAGTGGTGGCCTTGGACCCCTCCTCCCCCATGGTCTGCCATGCCACTGCCCCAGCAAGAGGGGAGGCTATCTCCCTTCCCCCTGCCTCGACTCATAGAAGGAGCAGCAGTCCTGGGCCCAGCCTTTAGCAGTCCTGGCAGTTTCTTCTTTCTCTTGGGGGAAGCCAGCAACCACACTAAAGCAGCGCTGATGTGAGCATGCACGTGGGGCAGAAGCCTCAACTGTCCCCTCCGTGACCATCTCAGTCATCGTCCTTGTCCCAGTGTACCACGGCTGGTGCCAGCACAGCCCTGCAACCCTCCTGCTTCTGCTCAGGACTCCACTGCTTGCTGCTCCTAAGCCCCTCTGCCAGCTGCACTGCCCAAGCCGGAACCCAACTGGGGACCTCCTGCCTCCCTCTGGCCTCTTCTCCCCAGCCTCAAATGGCCCAAGCCCTGATGAAGGAATAAACGTGCCAGCAGCCAGAGCTGGAGAAGCATCTGAACAAGGTCACGTATTGGACGTGGTGGATGGAACCCCAGGTTTCCTGAAGGCCTCATAATATTTTTTTTTTTGAGACAGTCTCACTCTGTCCCCCAGTCTGGAGCCCAGTGGTGCAATCTCAGCTCACTGCAACCTTTGCATCCCGAGTTCAAAAAATTCTCCTGCCTCCCAAGTAGCTGGGATTACATGTGCCTGCCACCACGCCCAGATAATTTTTGTATTTTTCATGGAGATGGGGTTTCACTGTTGTAGCCAGGCTGGTCTGGAACTCCCAACCTCAGGCGACCCACCTTCAGCCTCCCATGATGTGAGCCACCATGCCCAGCCTGACGGCCTCATAAATATTGATCCCATTCCCTCTCTGACCCTGGCAGATCTGCTGAAGAATTAGCATGTTGTGGGGTCTGGAGGGAGAAACGAGGGTGATGGAATCCATCACAGCACTGAGTGCAGGGCCCCTGTGCAGCTTGGAGCGAGAGTCAGATGGGAGCCTCACTGTGCATGTCCCATCCCCTCCCAGAGCAGCTACAGACATTACCTCATCTCTCCAAGAGTCTCTGGGACAGGAGGGGAAAAGAGGCTCTCCTTCCCCTGCTCCCCCCACCCAGCCCCATGTGGCGCCAGGAAGACAGGCAGAGCCTGGCAAGTCAGAGCAGGCAGCCCGAGGGTGCTCACAGGACAGAATAGAACCCACCCCCATACACAGCTCCAGAGAAAGGGTCCCCTGGAGCCCCAGCCAGCCCCTGCCTCTTGGGGAGGCAAGGTGACCCTCTGGGGCTGGGGCCTGTTGCACCCTCCCCCTCATGCCCAGGGCAAGGGTCCCGGGCCCAGAGATCTGCTGGCCTCACCCCGGTTCCCCTGCTCCCCAGCCTCTGTGTCCAGCCTTGCTGTGTGTCTCCGTGGCTCTCCGTTCCCTGCCTCTGCAGCCTCGGAGGAGGAGGACTGCTGGATTCATTTTGGTGTCTCAGAGCTTCTGCTGCAGGCAATGCCTTTTATAGAATAGTTGCTCAGTGAGTGATAAGTTAAGTGAAATAATTAGAGCTTTGTAGTGTGGAGTGATGGGGAAGCACCTTAACCTTGCCTAGAACCCACAAGTTAGACTCCAGGCCAGAGGCCTCACCACACCCAGCCACACCCTTCACAACCTCAGCCACAGACCCCGTGCTAGGCAAGGACAATGACAGACGGCCATGAGGGTGCCCCGACAGATCCCCAGCTGCCCTTGGGTTGTACACTCAGGGGCGGCCGGCCGCGTCTCTCCCTGTGGGTGTGGACTGGCCCACGCAGAAGGATGGAAGGGAGGGGTTCCTGGAGAGGAGCCCATCCTTGGTGCAAGGCATCCCCTGAACTGGCCTGCCGTGGGGTTCCTTCCTTTCCCAGGGGCTATTATTGGTATTTCGGACTCATCTTCAAGACTGAAAAGAAATCTTTGAAAAGCACAAGAAGGGGAGGGGGCGTGGGGAGCGGCTCCCTAAGCCAACTCCTTCTGGAAGTCACTGGTCTCCCAACAGGAAAGCTGGTCTTTCCTGTTTAGACATCGTGTCCGGCAAGAGGAAATCAAGGCCAAAGTAACAATAAGAATTACATAGACCTATGATATGTTAACATCACTAGAATCAAAATGGTTCTGTTTGCATAGGGCCCGCCAGGCGCACCAGGGCCCAGCCTGACAGTGGCCGCTATGGTCAGAGGAGGAGCTGTGGCATTTGGAGACCTTGACTAGGGATGGGGGTCCTTAAAGGCTCCCCAGGACGCACACCTGGGGTAACCTTCAGGGTCAGGGGAACATGACTGCAGGCAGAAGGAGAAAGCAGCATGAAACTTCAGAATGAGCGTGGGCTTTGCTCTCTGCCCAGGTTCAAATCGCAGCCCCAGCTCCTGACAGATGTTGGACCTTCAACTGGCTTCACGACTTCTCTGTTTCAGCTCCTTGTTACCAAAAGGGAGGTTACATCCAGCTCAGTATTGGCTCTCTGTGGGAATGAGAAGCTAGTAGCACGCCTGACACACGTGTCCCCACCCTTGGACGTTTATGAGCCATGCCGAGCCAATGCAAAGAAGCACATAGGCCAAAGGCACAAGCTGCATTTCAGATGAGAAGAGGAAAGTTGGGACAACAAATGACAAAATGACTTAGTTTCCAGTGGAAGAAAACATCTCAGATAGGGGCCATTTGATTCCCTGGCTTTGCCCAGAGAATCCCTCAGGCCTTCAGTCAGTGCCAGCAGGAAGGTATCTGCCCGGGGTGGCCTGCAGTGCCAGCCTCACACAGCCCCGTGTGGGTGTGTGCCCAATGCAGCTTCACTCAGACACGTTAGCCAAGAGCGGGCACCACACCAGGCAGCGTGGTAGGCCCGTGTCTGTATATTCCAAAGGAAGGAGGAAAAGACAATGTGAGTGGCTCCAGGGAATCCCCTGGCTGGGAGGAACAATCTATCAGCTATTCCTTTTCTGTGGAGAGCTGTCATTTCACTTGCATTTAACAGTACCCCAGAGGGACTGCTAGTTAAGTACCAGAAGGCACCCCCAGGGTGTTAGGGTTGTGCACAGCCAGTCCGGTCATTTGATTTTCTTTTTTCGCCGTTCTTTCAGCGTGTTTCAACTGAAATCATGTTTATAAAATGAACCAATAAAGAAGGAAACTGAGGCCAGGAGCGGTGGCTCATGCCTGTAATCCTAGCACTTTGGGAGGCCGAGACGGGCTGATTGCCTGAGCTCAGGAGTTCGAGACCAGCCTGGGCAACAAGGTGAAACCTCATCTCTCCTAAAATACAAAAAATTAGCCAGGCGTGGCAGCGTGCGCCTATAGTCCCAGCTACTTGGGAGGCTGAGAATCACTTGGACCCGGGAGGTGGAAGTTCCAGTGAGCCGAGATGACGACACTGCACTCCAGCCTGGGCGACAGAGTGAGACTCCATCTCCAAAAAGAAAAGAAAGAAACTGAGGCACACTGGGAGGAAGACTGCCCCCAATTCACACAGCAAGCAATTTACAAATCCAAGCATGAACTTAGAGAGCTTGTCAATGACCGACTGATTCTGGCATGTTTCCTCTCCATTCACTCTGCAGGGCTGCCTTGGCTGACACTGCCTTTGCAAAAGTCATACCTGAGAAAATGATGACAGTGAAAGATAGCAGGCCTAACTGACCCCATCTTGCTTCTAACCTCTAAGTGCTCCTTGTTCATTCCTGGACATAGGCCAAACCGGCTTTGCAAAGGAATTTATTTTATATTTTAAGTAATAGCCCTTCCCCAAAGGCTAAACTACTCTTATAAAACAAATGAAAGGCCACTAGCCACCAAGTCAGGAAGAGGAGGACTGGAATTCCAAATATCACCAGCCATTATTCCATAGGTCATAAGATTTGCAACTCCCCCAATTACTTTTGGAAGTAACGTCACTATTGTGAGTCTAAGATTGGCCTTTTGAGATGACTTTTCAAGTGCATGTCTCATAACTGGATGGCCCCACCTGGTCCTGCCAACCAGTTCTGTGGCCCCCACCCAGGAACTGACTCAGCAGAAGAGAATAGCTTTGATGCCCTGTGATTTCATCCTGGAGCCAACCAATAGGTACACCCAATTCACTGGCCCCCTACCCACCAAATTTTCCTTGAAAACTCAAATCCCCAAGTTTTCAGGAAGACTGATTTGAGCAATAATAAAATTCTGTTCTCCTGCATAGCCGGCTCTGCATGAATTACTCTTTCTCTATTGCCATTCCCCTGTCTTGATAAATCGGCTCAGTTTAGGCAGCAGGTAAAGTGAACATGGTGGCCAGTTACGTGGCTTTTTAATCTAACACTTGTTTTTATTTAACTGTGTCCGATATCTTCATGAGACAATTAAGACATGGAAAAAATGTGTTTACTGAACCTAAGAAACTGCAAAACAATATATCTAAACAAAAAAACTCATTGTTGAAGTATAAATTTTCAACATACTGCTGATGAACCAAGAGCATTTTTAACAAGGACAGTTGAATAAACAAGCAGTTGAGTTTAGAGCAGAGATATTCACCTGGGCGCACACTCCTCATTTGCAGGCTGCCAGTGGACACGAAGCATCACACCCCCACCCACATCCATAAATACCCACTGCCCCCACAGGACAAACATGTCACACTGGCCCTGCACAGCCCATGACTGTGCTGTCATTTGCTGCTTCTCAAGCCCACAGAAAGCAAAATATCTCTTTCTAAAGAAAGAAGTGACCGCCAAGCATGGGATATTGGAGACTTGCTGCTCCTGCAGCTGTGGTCACCACTCCAGGTGCTGTCTGTGCCCCAGGATCTCGGTCACCTCTGGTCACTCAGGCTCCTCTCCACCACCACCGCCCCCCGACCCCCCATCTCCCACACACACCCTCCAGACCCTGCAAACCAACAGCTTCATTCAACACATCAGGGGCTCCACCAAAGCCAGGAAGTTTGCTCTCCCTTCACTTCTATTTTGGGAGCTTGGACTCAGCCCTGGAATTTTACAAGCCTGGGAGGAATTGGCTGGGCCTTAGCACTTTCCTCCTCTCCCCACAAAGCCCCTTTTCCTCCGGATCCCCAGGACGGAATGCACAGCAGGACATGGAATGCACAGCACTCTTGGGCAGCAGGCAGGCTGCAGAAAGGGGACAGGCAAGAGGAGCAAGGCAGCAGCCCTAAGCTTTCCAGGGAGAGTCTAAAAACTTTGTGATTTTCTGCAGCAAAAGTGTAAGGTCTGTAATCTCCTCAGCTAGAATATCTAGGAAGATTCTCTTAGCCAATATTAGGGCAAAATAAACTGCCGTCTTAGGTGGGAGTGGTGGCTTATGCAGGTAATCCCAGCACTTTGGGAGGCTGGAGCACATGGATCACTTGAGGTCAAGAGTTTGAGACCAGCCTGGCCAACATGGCAAAACCTCATCTCTACTAAAAACACAAAAATTAGCCAGACATGGTAGCAGGCACCTGTGATCCCAGCTACCCTGGAGGCTGAGGCAGGAGAAGCACTTGAACCCAGGAGGCAGAGGTTGCAGTGAGCTAAGATCACACCACTGCACTCCAGCCTGGGTGACAGAACAAGGCTCTGGTCTGTCTCAAAATAAATAAATAAATAAAATTACAGGTTCACACCTGTAATCCCAGCACTTTGGGAGGCTGAGGTGGGTGGATCATGAAGTCAGGAGTTCAAGACCAGCCTGGCCAAGAAACCCCGTCTCTACTAAAACTACAAAAATAAGCCAGGTGTGGTGGTGGGTGCCTGTAATCCAAGCTACATGGGAGGCTGAGGCAGAGAATTGTTTGAACCCGGGAAGTGGAGGTTGCAGTGAGCCAAGATCACACCACTGTTCTCCAGCCTGGGCAACAGAGTGAGACTCTGTCTCTAAATAAATAAATATTAAAAATAAATAAATAAATGAATAGACTACCTTCCCTAGAGAGAGGGCTCTAGACTGTAGAAATAAATTGTACCATGATTACTGGTTTATTACCCACTCCCCAACTTACGTGTGGTTTCTAGTGGCCCAGGGCTGTTTGCCTGACTGACTGCTCTGTGGCCAGCACAAGGAACAGAGTACCTGGATGATGGATTAAGCTCATAGTGGGTGTTCAATAAACGTTGAATGGGCCGGGTGCGGTGGCTCAAGCCTGCAATCCCAGCACTTTGGGAGGCCGAGGAAGGTGAATCACAAGGTCAAGAGATTGAGACCATCCTGGTCAACATGGTGAAACCCCGTCTCTACTAAAGATACAAAAAATTAGCTGGGCATGGTGGCGTGTGCCTGTAATCCCAGCTACTCGGGAGGCTGAGGCAGGAGAATTGCCTGAACCCAGGAGGCGGAGGTTGCGGTGAGCTGAGATCGCGCCATTGCACTCCAGCCTGGGCAACAAGAGCGAAACTCTGTCTCAAAATAAATAAATAAATAAATAAATGTTGAATGAGTTGATGGGTGATGACGTGGGTGCACACAGAGTGCTCCTGTGACTCCATCTCACAGCTGTATTGTCCTAGACATGGCACAAAGGGAAAGAATGGGAACGGATCTATGCCAAGCACCCTCTCTACCAAGACTTAAGGGGTAAAAGTCTAGCTCCTTCTGACCAAAACCCCAAGCACACCATCTTCACATGCTTGCTTTAGTTCCATAAGCCATGTCAAGTCAGGATGAATTGAGTCAACAGGGACTTAAGCTAGACGTTTAGAAGAATTTCTGGTCACTCCTCTAACATGGCTGCTGTGTGGGTGACACAGGTTACCACTGACAGGTCCCTCCAACCACCTCAGGGAAGTCTAATGGCAGAGCCTTTGCACTAGGAGAAGCACCACTACCAAGTTCATAAAATCGAGTATTTCCAGCAGCCCAGATTCAGACTGACTGATTTTCTGCTCAGCAAGAATCAGAGAATTTTAGAGCTAAGAGTAAGGGTTTTCATCTTCAGCCTGTTGACACTGGGGCTGGATAACTCTTTGATATTGAGGGCGTCCTACATGTTTAACAGCGTATTTAGCCTCTACCTAAGACCTACAGAAGCACCTGCTTCCCCTCACTTGTGACAACCAAAAAATGTCTCCAGTCGTGACTAAATGCCTCTTAGGGGAATGAAACTGCTCCCAGTTTAAAAATGAGTTATAGAGAATTTAAAGAACTTTATTTTACAGATGGAGAAAGGGAGGACTGGGGAAATGGAGGGAGTTGCCAAATGCCATAGTAAGCAGCCCAGGACCAGAACTCAGAGGGCCAGAAAAAGCACCTCTCCTTTGTGCGATATTACCTAGGACATGGTGGATGCTAGAGAAACGCCTCTTGGCTGAATGAATGCGACAGCGCACTCACCAGGCCTGCGGGGTCTGTTCTCGGGAAACAGGATGAGGACATTTTTCCTTCTTTATGAATGGTTGGGGCAAGATGAGAAAGACAGGGCTTTCCCCTCAGTGGAGACGCCATCACTCCCCTGAGGACCGTCCCTCACTTGAGATTATAGGAATGGGTTGAAGAGTGAATCAAACCAGCTCTAGGTCCATGTATCCCTTTGCTCAGGGCCTCAGAGGGGTCGCTTCAGTTGGAATAAAACTGGACTGCTCCAGAATGAAAATCTGTAGAACTGTCTTTTCTCAGCACATCCTCCTGAGATCGCCCTCTTCCCTATTTTATTGAGAACCTTCCAGATTTTTCTACCCCATGCCAGGTGTTTCTAGTATCAAACAGATACTTTTGTTTCTTTCCCATCATGTAGTGGTGTTGCTAGGGCGCTCACAGGAACTTCATTTCCCAGCTTCCCTTGCACCTCAGTAGCATCCTGTGAGGATTCTCAGCTGTGGCAGACGCATGGAAGTAACAACTGGCACCTTCAGCCCAAAAGTCACATGGAGATGTCTATTCCCCATGGCGCCTCCCTCTACCCACTGGCAGAATGCAGAGAACACCAAAGACTTACAGAAGGCAGAGCCTCGTGATGGAAGGAGCCTGGATCCCTGAAAGACCATCTGGATGGCTGTCTGACCAGGCCTGACTGTCAGGCCTGACACAGCTGCAGCAGCTCTCCCAGATGACAAGGTTCCTGTGCCTAAAATGAGCTCCAAAGCGATTTCTGAGTGTATACTTCTAAGCAAAGAGACTTGTGAACAAGCCACTCAGTGGCATGACCTTGTTTTGGGTTATTTATGGTTATTTCTTGATCATATGCTAAACAAGGGGTGGAGTATTCATGCTTCTTCCTTTTAGACCATATAGGGTAACTTCCTGACATTGCCATGGCATTAGTAAACTGTCCTAGCACTGGTGGGAGTGTAGCAGTGAGGATGACCAGAGGTCACTCTCACAGCCATCTTGGTTTTGGTGGGTTTTAGTGGCTTTTTTACTGCAAGCTGTTTTATCAGCAAGGTCTTTATGACCTGTGTCTTGTGCTGACCTTCTAGCTCATCCTGCAACGGAGAATGCCTAAGTGGCTAGGAGTGCAGCACAGCAAGTCTTAGCCTTATTTTATCCAGCCCCTATTCAAGATGGAGTTGCTCTTGTTGAAATGCCTCTGACATGACTATAGAGACAGAACTCTTCAGACTCCTCAATCCTTAAGGGTTTCATTCTGGTCTATGCATCAACCTCTGTGAGCTTGGTTAATGTGAGTCTGCCTCAAGAGGCAGAGATATTCTTGGTGTGCTAACAGCAAGTTTCTTGGTATATGAGGCTGAAAGGTACAAAGTGGAATTATCAAATTCATTGAGAAGAGGCTCCTGTGGACATTCCCCGAGTTCATCCTTCCTCTTCACTTTGCACCTCCACAAACTGATCACAGTAGTCTCAGCACTATGAGGAAACACAGAGGTCACTGTGGGGCATGCTCATTAATGTGCACAGACAGATCTCAGAGCCTTCACACGCTGATGGATTGGACCCGCTTGGCTCTGGCCTCAACCCTGGAGGTATTCAAGAGACGTTTGTTCATGAGCAAAGCACTGATAAATGCCTGATTTAGAGCTTTAAAAATAAAACCCAGAAGGTTAATTAAAAGGAGAACATGGTTTCAATGACTTGAAAACAGTGAGTGCAAGACAATTAATCAGTCTTGCTGTTTTTGTACTCAATAAAAGTGTTCTAATTCGATTATTTCTACTTCTCTATTAGCTCAACAGAGAGTTTTACAATAATTAATTTATTCTAAAAAATAAAATATCAGATAAAGACTGAGCAAAAAAAACAAAAGTGTGAGGAGGTACAGGAGAAGATACCAAGTTTCCATGCAGCTGTGCTTAGACGGGTCATCCATATACAATGTGCAGAGATCCAGTGATGCTAATCCAGTACAACAGCATCAGAAGGTCTGTCTATTTCTCTGAGTCTGCTCATTAATGGGCTATGTTGATCTTAGCCAGTGCTTGGAGTGTAGCCAGACTCTAGGTTTAAGTGATTTTTTTAAATCATCCTTTTACGGAAGTTCCATTCCTTTTCTTTTCTTTTTTTATTTTTTTGAGATGGAGTTTTGCTCTTTGTTGCCCAGGCTAGAGTGCAGTGACACAGTCTCACTTACTGCAACCTCTGCCTCCGGGTTCAAGCGATTCTCCTGTCTCAGCCTCCGAAGTAACTGAGGTTACAGGCTTCCACCACCATGCCTGGCTAATTTTCATATTTGTAGTAGAGACAGGGTTTCACCGTGTTGGCCAGACTGATCTTGAACTCCTGATCTCAGGTGATCTGCCCACAGTGGCTCATGCCTGTTGGGATTGCAGGTGTGAGCCACCGCGCCTGGTTGGAAATTCCATTTCTTACACAAAAGCGTCTTCTAAGGCCTTTCCCATCTCCTTGGAGCTTCACCCTCTCCCACTGACTCTCCTCTCAGCCCACGTCCAACTTAAGCCCACATCACAGATTCTCTTCCATCAAGAGGTAAATGATGCCAGAGAGGAGGTGAGACTGAATCCTGGGGCCATCTGGTCACTTGAAAATGCTGCTTATTTTTCTTCTTCTTTGTCTTTTTCTCTTTTTAAACAGAGACAAGATCTTGCTCTGTCACCCAGGCTGCAGTGCAGTGGCACGATCACAGCACACAGAAGCCTCAACCTCCCCACCTCAAGCAATCCTCCCACCTCAGCTTCCTAAATAACTGGGACTACAGGCACATACCACCTTGCCCAGCTAATTTTTGTATTTTTTGTAGAGCTGGAATTGTGCCATGTTGCCTGGCCTGGTCTCAAACTTCTGGGCACAAGCAACCGCCTTGGCCTCCCAAAGTGCTGGGATTACAGGCATGAGCCACTATTCCTGGCCCACTTATATTCATAATGGTATGTTATATAGTGGTAAGACTGAACAACCCATGTCTGCATGACAAAGATAAAGCTAAGGAATTCATCCATCTACAACCTGACCTGATCTCTCACGCCTCCTAGGAGATGGCATGGAAACCTAGGAGGTGCGTCTGGTGCACCGTGAGTACAGCGCTATGCCCCAGCATCTACATTCCTCTGTAGACTCCTTTCCCAGACAAGCAAGGCTGCTGTTCCTGCCTGAACCAAGTTTCAGGAAGGGCCAGCCTAACCTTTGGTGATGACTCAGGGAGCTGGGGCTGGGGCTTATGGCGGAAGACCTGAGAACCAATAGGAGTTCTAGTTTCAGCTTTGAAGGATGTCGCCAGGGGGTAAAACACCCAGTCCAGCGTGGAGTCTCAACCCAGCCAGTCAGCTGTGGAGGATGAGTTGGAGGCACGTCAGGAGAGGGACTTGGAGTCTAGGGGGACCTCCAGGCCCTGTGTGGGGTACTTTATGGGCAGATGAGCAGGATGGGAACTGACCTGGCCCTACTGTTTTACTGCCCCAACCAGAAGTTGCCCTGTGGCTGGGCCTGCTATGACACAAGCCACAGCAGCAGCCTGGATGAGGGCCTTTTCCCACAGCTGCCCTGCTGCCTGGAAAACCAGAAGGAACCTGTTGCTCTCGTGTTCATATTCAAATTATCAAAGTTGGTGTTTCGTCTCCAACTAGATCATGAGCCCCTGAACAGCATAAAACATGTATTATTCATCTTCACAGTAACCACTCAATAAATCTTTGTTGTGCAATAATAATTACGTCAGCAAGGACAAGATGACAGCTCCCCAAGTGCCAGGCACTTTGTCACGTGTTTGCATTAATGATCACATTTACTTCCATGGATGAGCATTGTCCATGAGAATCAACAGCTCCGTTTCCAAGATGAGAAAATCTAAGGGTCAGAGAGGTTAAGCAACTTGACCGAGTCCTCCCACTGGTAAGTGGCACGTCTTGGCTTTTTAAACCAAATATATGTGACATTAAAATCACAGCTTCCTCCACAAAGGAATCTTATATCCCCCTCTGAGCAAAAGAATGAAGAACCAGGCTATCTGGGGAAGTAAGAGGGAAAGTTAAAGGACATGTGTCTTTTGAGGGAAAGGTCTAAGAATGTATGAAAACAGCGTTCCCCTGCTCTGAGAAATGTCTAGAGATAGCTGTAAATCAGCATGACAAGGAGGGTCTCTCCTCGTCTCCAAACTGCCAAGGGATGGCTCATTTATGATCCTATTGAAAGTCACAGAATCATTTACCTTCATGGAAGAAATGGACGTACCTGGAAATGGCAGGAATGGGGATGGGAGAGGCTCCAAGCCACACACTCAGATGGTCCCCACTTAGTGAAAGAGGGATCAGCCGGCCGGGCGTGATGGCTCACGCCTGTAATCCCAGCACTTTGGAAGGCCGAGGCGGGTGGATCACGAGGTCAAAAGATCGAGACCATCCTGGTCAACATGGTGAAACCCTGTCTCTACTCAAAATACAAAAAATTAGCTGGGCATGGTGTGCACGCCTGTAATCCCAGCTACTCGGGAGGCTGAGGCAGGAGAATTGCTTGAACCCAGGAGGCGGAGGTTGCGGTGAGCCGAGATCGCGCCATCACACTCCAGCCTGGGTAACAAGAGCCAAAAACTCCGTCTCAAAAAAAAAAAAAAGAGGGATCAGCCATCTCTAGTGAGCAGCTGGGGAGCTAAAAAACGAAAAAGGAGAAACACGTTAGTTCTCGGAAACCCCTTGTGAAAATGGGAACAAAATGGCCCAGCCGCAAGGTGAGCCTCCAGTGGTTCTCATTCTACATGGAGACAGAGCCAGATTCCTGGCATATGAGCCAGGCCTAGGGACAGATGGCCCTAGAACTCAGGACAGCACCCTGGGGTTGGCCCTTTCCAGTATCATGCGCACCTCACAACAACCCTAGGAGGGTTATGATCATGCATATATTTATAAGCCCATATTACCAATTAAAAAATCAGACTCAGAGCACTTTCCAAGGTCACGCAGTTCTTATCTGGAGACAAATTCAAGTTTACTGGTCACCCCAGCACTCTTCTGAGACAAAGCAAGGAAGGATGTGGATTTGCTGTTGGAATTAGAAAGGTCTTCTAAGGCCGCCTAAGCCACCCCACCCAGCAGAAATCTCCTGGGCCCTGGGCTGAGAGGCATCACCCAGTGATCTTTGCTTACGCATTCTAGTCCTGGTAGAGTTGCCCAGCAAGACAGCACACACCGCTTTGGGATAGCACTCATGATACAGTGCTTGTCCTCATGCATTCATCAGGAACAGGAGCTCCACTTGAATTTAGGCTAACTGAGTCATTCAGAGGCTCAGCCCTGACTGCAAAGCTCCAGGAGAATGAGAGGACAGGTATCAAACACTCTGCCAAAAATGCCACCGTGGCTTTTTTGAGAGAGATGCTGAGGGAGGCTCACTGGTTTGCTTCCAAATGGCCCTGTGGTGAATGGGGCATGAGGGGTGTGTGGCTCCTGTGACAGATGGAGGACATGTCTGCAACATGTATAGCAGGACCGTATACATACGGACCAGATGGAAAGCACTCTAAGAAATCAGCAAGAGGCCAGGTGCGGTGCCCCACCCCTATAATCATCCCACCCCTATAATTGTGGGGTCAAGCAGGCAGATCACTTGAGGTCAAGAGTTCGAGACAAGCCTGGCCAAATATGGTGAAACCCCATCTCTACTAAAAATACAAGAATTAACCAGGCGTGATGGCATGTGTCTGTAATCTCAGCTATTCAGGAGGCTGAGACAGGAGAATGGCTTGAACCCAGGAGGCAGAGGTTGCAGCGAGCCAAGATCACACCACTGCACTCCAGGCTGGGTAACAGAGCAAAACTCTGTCTCAAAAAAAAAAAAAAAAAAAAACAGAAATCAACAAGAGAGATCTGATCCCGTGGAATAAAAAACCAAAGATGTGATACGCAAGTCACAGAAGAGGAAAAACAAATGGCAGGAAAAAGTGCTCAACTTTTCCTGTGTGCAAAAAGAATTAACAGAACAATCATTATTATTCATCCGTTGGCAAAAATCAAAAGATGTTGGTGAGAATGTAGAAAAACAGGCACTGTTTGAGAATGCATGCTAATGTAGATCTTTTGGAGTATATTCTAGTTGTGTGTGTGTGTGTGTGTGTTGTGTGTGTGTGTGGTTTTTTTTGTTTGTTTGTTTTTTTGAGATGGAGTCTCACTCTGTCTCCAGACTGGAGTACAGTGGCACAGTCTTGGCTCACTGCAACCTCCACCTCCTGAGTTCAAGCGATTCTCCTGCCTCAGCTTCCCAAGTAGCTAGGACAACAGGCGCACGCCACCACACCCAGCTAATTTTGTTTTTAGTAGAAATGGGGTTTTACCATGTTGGCCAGGATGGTCTCCATCTCTTGACCTAAAGCTCCACCCGCCTTGGCCTCCCAAAGTGCTGGAATTACAGGCATGAGCCACTGTGCCCAAACAGGTTTTGTTTTTTTTTTAATGGGCAGGGTCTTGCTCTGTTGCCCAGGCTGGTGTGCAGTGGTACAATCATGGCTTACTGCAGCCTCAAACTGCTGGGCTCGAGCGATTCTCCTACCTTTCCCTTTCAGACAGCTGATACTAGAGAGGAGCGCCATCCACCTGGCTGATTTTTAAATTTCTTTGTAGAGATGGTGTCTCACTATATCGCCCAGGCTGGTCTCCAACTCCTGGCCTCAAGTGATCCTCCCACCTCAGCCTCAATTACAGGCATGAGTCACCACAGCCAGCCACATTTTAGCCGTGCTTATTAAAATTTAAAATATATGTTCACTTAGACCTGTGCTGTTCAACATAGTAGCTGGTAGCCATGTGTGGCTATTTAAATATAAATTAATTAGAATTAAAACTTCAGTTCTTCAGTTGCACTAGCTACCTTTCAAATACTCAAAAGTCCTAGGTGGCTAGGAGCTACCGCATTGAGCAGCACAGAACAGAACACTTCCCTCATTGTAGAAAGCTACTGCGCAGCTCTGCCGTACACCCGGAAATTTCACTTGAAGGTGTTCAAGCTGAAAGAAATGATAACACCTGTCCCCAAAATCACATGTGCAAACGTGTTTCCCAGAGTTCTATTTGCAATGAAATAAAATAGAAAAATTGCAAACAAGGACTACTAATGAGGGAATGGTTACGTCATAGTACCCTCATACTGAGGAATGGTATATAGCAGCCAAAAAGAATGAGGCAGTTTTCCATTTAACTAACATAAAAGATCTCTAAAATGTATGAGGAAGCAACAAAAAGTCAATTAAAAAATAATAGTATTGGTGGGGCGTTGTGGCTCATGCCTGTAATCCCAGCACTTTGGGAGCCTGAGGCAGAAAGAACACTTGAGCCTAGGAGTTTGAGACCTGCCTGGGCAACATAGTGAAGCCCTAGCCCTATCAAAACAAAAAAAATTAGCCAGGCATGGTGGTGCGTGCCTGTAGTCCCAGCTACGTGGAGAGGCTAAAGTGGGAGGATTGTGTGAGACTAGAAAGTCGAAGCTGGCCGGGTGCGGTGGGTCAAGCCTGTAATCCCAGCACTTTGGGAGGCTGAGGCGGGTGGATCACAAGGTCATGAGATCGAGACCATCCTGGTCAAGATGGTGAAACCCCGTCTCTACTAAAGATACAAAAAATTAGCTGGGCACGGTGGCACGTGCCTGTGATCCCAGCTACTCGGGAGGCTGAGGCAGGAGAATTGCCTGAACCCAGGAGGCGGAGGTTGCGGTGAGCCGAGATCGCGCCATTGCACTCCAGCCTGGGTAACAAGAGTGAAACTCCGTCTCAAAAAAAAAAAAAGAAAGTCGAAGCTGTAGTCAGCCAAGATCATGCCACTGCACTCTGGCCCGAGTGACAGAGCAAGAACCTGTCTCAAAAATAATAATAATATCCCATATGTATAAAAATCTCGTAAAACAAAATGCCATATTTCCTATGACTGGCAATCACCGCTGCCCTCTCACATCATCCATGAGTCATTGTCCATTCACTCACATATATTTATCAAGTACCTACATATGTCCTGTCCTGACACCCTGATAGAGACTAGTCCAACAAGTCCCTGTCCTCGAGGAGCTTATAGTCTAGAATAGCGAGACACACAATAAGCAACAAAGCAAATCAGTACGAATGCTATGATGAAAGTGAAGCCAGACAATGAGATGCAGAGAAGGGAAGCCATTTAAAATAAGGTGGTCACCAACCCGATGAGGTGACCCTGAGCAGAAATTTGAGAACCTTGCAGATGGGGCCATGTGGACACGTGTTGGGGGAAGAGCATTGAGTCAGGCAGAAAAACCAGCAAATGCTCAAGGTGGGAGCATACATGGGATATCTGAGGAACAGCCAAGAGGCCAGCGTGGCTATGTCACCACAGGGGGATGCTCTCCTGCTGGGCCTTTGAGTGAGTGGGAGACCAGCTCAGGGCTTTAATTTTGCAGTCACTCATGCTGGCTGTGTGTGGAGGGAAATGACAGCAGAAGCTGAGAAGGTAGTACAGGAATCCAGGAGAGAGAGAAGAGGCTGGTACTTGAGTCAAAGGTAGAGCCAACAGATGACAAAGCAAATGGCTTTAAGACTTGCTCTTTATTTAGTCTAGAAAGGGACAGAAGACATAAAAACAGAGTCAGTCTCTTGACTCAGTTCTGCGTCCGACAGCAAGATCAGTTCCTGTTATCATGAGTGGGGCCAATGTGACACTCTGGAAAGATGTCAGTGACGAAATGTCTGATTTTTATTAAATTTCATAAGCAATCTATTAAATCACAGCAGAGACAAAGGTCTGAGGACTATCATACTGCAAACAAATTTACTCCCTGAGTTCAGTCAAGAACCAGCTAGAAGCCCACCGGGGGATCTAATAGCAAAAATTACTGCAAAGGACCCAGGCCAAAAGTTGATGTTCCCATCCTGCAATGCAGTCGGAAAGGCCGAGTAGCCTCTACGTTCCTGCTAGGGAGGCTGAAGACAACACTCTGTGAGGAGAACTTTTGAAAGACTCCGAAATGGTGACTGTCACAAAAAGCAGACCACTTCAACTCAAAAGTTCTGTTTACAGATTAGGCCTGAATCCAAGCAAAAACCCAGCCCGTCCTACCCATATATGGTCTCAGGACTGCCTGAGCCAGGGAAATGAGCAGCATGTCAGCAGGCAGGATATTTAGATTCTGGTCCTAAGTCTGTTTTGATTTAATGCCGTGACTCAGTTTCTCCATCTATAACTGTAGTAACATTAGCTTCCCTTTCTTCTCTTGCTGGGAGACAAAGGCCCCAGCTATACCCAAGACACTATTGCAATGTTTAGCAGGGAATTTAACAATGCTGATTCAATTGCTGTCTCAATACAGGAAAGACAGGATTGCATGGGGTCAGAGGCAATTATTTTACCTTGCACAACAGAAATGCTTTCATTTTCAAAGCATTTCCTAACCATTATTATTGAAAAAAGGCAAGAATGCCCACTGCTGTTGCCTCTATTTAACATTGTACTAGAAGACACAGGAAAAATAAAACAGTTTCTATTAGCATGTGACATGATTATATATGGAGAAAGTCCAGAAAATCCACAAACTATTAAAACTGATAAGTGAATTTAACAAGATTATTGGAAAGAAGGTTAATATAAGAATTAATTGTATCTCTATATACTAGCAACAAAGAACTTGAAAATTAAAAAACATTTAAAGTCATTCACAATAACATCAAAAAAGCCCATTAAATATCTAGGAATATATCCAATAAAAGATGTACAAGACCTCTATGCTAAAAATCTGCAAAACATTACTGAAAAAAAAATTAAAGACCTAAATAGAGATACATACCATGTTTATGAAAGATGTAATACTTTTAATATGTTAACGCTCCCTAAATAGATCTATAGAGTCAATACAATCATAAAAAGATTCTAACAGGTTTTTTGAAAACTTTGAGAAACTGATTTAAAAATTTACATAGAAGCGGCCTGGCGCGGTGGCTCACGCCTATAATCCCAGCACTTTGGGAGGCCGAGGTGGGTGGATCACGAGGTCAAGAGATCGAGACCATCCTGGTCAACAAGGTGAAACCCTGTGTCTACTAAAAATACAAAAAATTAGCTGGGCATGGTGGCGCGTGCCTGTAGTCCCAGCTACTCAGGAGGCTGAGGCAGGAGAATTGCTTGAACCCAGAAGGCGGGGGTTGCGGTGAGCCAAGATTGTGCCATTGCACTCCAGCCTGGGTAACAACAGTGAAACTCCGTCTCAAAAAAAAAAAAATTTTACATAGAAGTACAAAGGATTAACAAATTTGGAAGGCATGAATTATTAAATTTCAAAGTAATTCATTTCAAAGCTATAATGGTTAAGAGAGTATGGTATTGGTATAAGGGCAGACATACAGACCAATGGAACAGGAGGCAGAGCCCAAAAATACATATGATATCTTGGTTGATGACCGTAACTCAGCAGGGAAAAGGATGGTCTTTCCAATATATAGTGACAGGGCAACTGGTATTTGCAGGAAAACACAGGAGCCTTAACCTCTACTTCACACTGTATGCAAAAAACAATTTAAGATTACTCATAGGCCCAATATCAAAGAAACAAATTAAACTTCTAGAAGAAAATATGAATGTATGTCTTCATGCCCTTGCGTAGGCAAATATTTCCTAAATTAGACAAAATGATTAATCTCGAAGAAAGACCAATGTGTAAATTGGACTTCTTTAAAATCAAGAACTTCTGCTCATCAAAAGTACTACGAAGAGGTTGAAAAAGCAAACCACAGGCTGGGTTTGCATATATTGAGATAGCCTCAATATATGCGACTGTTAATGCACTCATGTCCAAAATATACAAAGTAATCCTAAAAATCAATATCAATACCAATAAAAAAACAAACTCATTTAAAGTTCGGCAAGTCACTCGAACACACATTTTACAAAATGTTCAGAGTCAATGACCATACGGAAAGTGCCCTATCTAATCACTTAGTTAGAGAAATGCAAACTAAAACCACGAAAATATCACCACATCCCGGTCGGCATGGCTAAAATTAAAAGGATTAACAGTACTAACAGTTTGCAAGGAATGTGGAGCAACAGGAACTCTTATCTATTGCTAATGAAACTGTAAATTAGTAAATGCAAACTTTTTGGAAAACTGCCTGTCAATATCAAAGAAAGTTAAACACACGTGCACTGTGACTTGGCAGTGTGACTCCTAGGTACATAACCAAGAGAAACATGCATATGACCACCAAAGAAGAAAGTATCAGAATATTCATAATAGCCTTATTCATAATACCCAAAAATTGAAAACAATGTAAATGTCCATCAACAGGTAAATGGATAAAAATATGTGGTATGTTCACACAACGGAATACTACTCAGCAATTAAAAACGACTAATATACATGACATGGATGAATTTCAGAGACATTATCTTGAGCAAAATCCAGACACAAAAAGGTTCATATTAGATACTTCCATTTATATGATGCTCAAAAAGAGAAGAAGAAAGAAATTTAAATAGTGGATGACACTGGCAAAGTTTTCCTAAACACAAAATGCTTACTCACAAAAGAATGCTTAATAAATTAAACTTCATTGAAATTCAGAACATCTGGCCAGGTGTTGTGGCTCATGCCTGTAATCCCAGCATTTTGGGAGGCCAAGGCAGGTGAATCACCTGAGGTCAGGAGTTCGAGACCATCCTGGTCAACATGGTGAAACCCTTTCTCTACTAAAAGTATAAAAATTAGCTGGGTGTGGTGGCATGCACCTTTAATCTTAGTTACTGGGGAGGCTGAGGCACGAGAACCACTTGAACCTGGGAGGTGGAGGTTGCAGTGTGCTGAGATCACACCACTGCATTTCAGCCTGGGTGACAAATGAGACTCTGTCTCAGAAAAAAAAAAAAAAGAACTTCTGAGGCAGGCATATGGCTCACAGTTGTAATTCCAGTACTTTGGGAGTACAAGGCAGGTGGATTGCCTGAGCCCAGGAATTTGAGACTAGCCTGGGCAACATAGTAAGAACCCATCTCTACAAAAAATTTAAAACATTAGCTGGGTGTGTGATGGTGCATATTTGTAATCCCAACTACTTGGGAAGCTGAGGTGAGAGGATTGCTTGAGCCAGGAAGGTCGAGGCTACAGTGAGCCATGATTGTGCCATTGCACTCCAGCCTTGGTGACAGAGCAAGGCTCTGTCTCAAAAATAAATGAATAAATTAATTAATTAAATAAAATTAAGAACTTCTCCTCATCAAATGTACTACCAGGAGTATGAAAATGCAAACCACAGACTGGAAGAAGATATTTGCAATATGCATAATTGATGAACCATTTATATCCAAAAGATAGGAAGAATCGCTAAAACTCCATACTAAGATGGCAAGCAAATACATTTTTTACAAAAGGTTTTTAATGCAGGACGGGGTATATTTACTGACAATGGGAAGGGGGCATTCTTCTAAGGTGAAGTGCTGTCAGTCTTGATCTGGACGGTAGCTACACTGAAGTAAATATACGCAAACACTCGGTCTGCGTGTTTGCGTATATGAATTGTATGAATCCCACTTAGGATTCATACACTTTCTGTACTTTACTGTATGTATACTACACCTCAATTAAATACATTCCACCTCAACAAAAAGCAAATCATAATAAGAATCAATGTCAAGAAAAGCCTGCTTCCTGAATTAGCTTTCCCACACAGTGTCTTAAGCCATTCTCACGCTGCTTGGGAAGTTATTAGGCACATCAGGTGAAAGGAAGTCCATGTCTGAATAAGTTAGGGGGAAAACTATTGCAAGACTTCTCAGAGCTTTTTTACATTCATATTTTTGTAAACTATCATAGGAAAAGAGGGGAGTAGGCAAACCTTCCTGATGCTATCCAGTCTCTCAGAGCATGTGTAACCCAGTCGTTCTGCAGAACACGGCTTTGGAGGTGATGATGTGAGATACTATGATTACAAGTAGAACTCAGATTTCAAGAAATCAAGGGACTCATTATTTTGTTAGTATGTCAGTTGGGTCCCTCTGGGAGGCAGACTCTAAGATGAAGTTAGAAATGCAACGATTCCCTGGGGTAACGCCTGCAGAAGGTACAGAGTGTGATGTAGGGAGGAGACGGGGTAGAAAGGAGGATTGGGTAGGAAAAGCCACAGATTCAGATGCAACCCCAAGAAAGTCTTGGCCAGCCCAAGGGGAAACTCCAGCAAAAACTGCCATTAGTAGAGTCCCAAGTTGGACAGAAGGAGCCAGGCCCTAAGACCCCTACCCTGTTCTGTCCTTGGCTGGAATCTTCCTGGGAAGAGCCTGGCCTCAGCTAAACACTGCACCTGAGGGAATGACAGCTCACTGCACTTCTTGTGGCTGATTGGCAAGTCCCTTCTTGGAGGGAGATCCAGTGGACACGTTTCCATGGTTGTTGCAGGAAGCCTACAAGTTCTTCAGGAAAGATGAAATTTCCCACTATGAAATTCTACAAGAAAGCATTACATGAGCCTCTTAGAAGGAACAGTGAAAAATGCAGGAAGAGACATTGGAGCAAGGCATGATTTGGTGTTTATCGTAGCATTTGTTTTTGGTTTTCTAATCCATTTCATGAGTAACCATATTGAGTAAAGGATTCCCTTATTATTAGCTGGGGTATATCCTGTAAATTTTGTATTCATCTGATAAAGTCCATCTTCCCTACAGACCCTTTGCCACCCACAAGCATTCCAACAAATACAAAACTATGCTAGGAGGACTTAAATAGCAGGGCTGCTGGCCACATAGAATCTTGGCCAACAGTGGCTTCCTGACATCACAGCAGGGAATAAACAAGTCCATGGGAGCCTCATGGTTTCCCCAAGCCCTGCACAGTCTCCAGTCTCCTCCACATGTACACAGAGGACCACTTACTGCCTGCAGCTTTCCAAAGGAATTATCCAGAGTCCCAACCCTCTCGCCTCTGAGTTCCATCCTCTGTCCTGATGAAATTGGAATGAAATCCATGGTCTAAGTCAAATTACCTACGATAATTCATCAATTATCAGTGCTATGCACCCAGTTTGGAGAAACAACTGGTATTCGAGAGGACATAACTCTAGTAATAATTAAGCATAGACTCGTGGAGAAACAGGACAGCCACTTTGTTCTTCCTGACTTAAAGCTTCCTTAAAGCTTTTGTTAGTAAAAGTTCTGCATTCCATGACTCATCATGGAAAGGATAAAAAAATCCAAATTAAATATATTGGTGTGGTAACTTATAAATTGCTAAAATGGTTTATAACCAATTTGGTTTGTCAAACCCATATTCCTGGGGAGACAATGAAAGCTTGAGGTATATTTGGTCACCTGATGGGCCATTTAAACATTTTATAAAAGGATTTTATTTAATTGTCATTTTCAATGCATGTTTTCTGGTTGTATAAAAGCTCTTCCATGCAAGAGGGCTGATGTTACGTAATAGATTATTATGCTACATGTATATGGCATAATAATACAATAATAATAAGATGTAGTCAATCATGATGCTGCAGTGTATTTTTACCAGGTAAAGAAAGCTTTTTATGGTTCACTGAGGACAGTCAACCTCTTCATAATCTGGAACCTGAAGATTGGACCTTCTGAAAACATCAGAAGAAAGACTCCTTGCCATCCACACTGCAACAAAACTTTGGGATCCTGAAACTTGGGTTTATAATCTCACAACTGAGAAGGGTTCCTTTACACTCTTGGAACTGTATACCTATCGGAAACCTGAAGGCAAAGCTAACCAAGGAAGTCTCTCTTCAGACAAATATGGCATCCTTGAGGTAAACAGCTTTTCCTAAGATCATGGATGAAGACTTCTACTGTCATAAGACTCTTATCTTTGAATATTTTTTCCTTGCTTATGCCTCAAATGAATAATAGAAACGAAAAGGGGGTCTGCCACATGCACTTATGGGGTATACTTTTATCTGTGAAGGATTTTGCAGCCAGACTTATACATGGATAACCTTACACTTTGACCTACAAAAGATGAAGGCCCAATGTAGGTGAGACAGTTTAATGGTACATACGTTGCCTCATAGTCAGAAACAGTACACTGGTTCACTCCTCATAACCCACATCATTGATTAAAGGGAACATTGCCAGGAGGTCTTCACTCTTGTTAGGTCCTTTTTCCATGTTTTGGAGTAAATGAGGCAATGATCAGAGATGTATCCCTTATGGTAGGCTGTATGCAGAGTCTATTGCGAGGGCTATATTTACACAAAAGACTTTCAATTCTCTTATGAAAGTTAAGCTAAATAATAGAACTGGCTAAACAGAAAAGTGTCTGTGTATCTGCTGGCACTTCTGGCCTAGGGAGAAATACATCAGGTATTATAGAGATTCAGTTGCAGGGGATTAATGAAAAGATTGCTTAGTTAAGTGAGTAAACTCTTTAACTCATGCTTTAATCTATTTGATTTTAGGTGGTTTGGTTTATGGGAACCCTGGGAAAGGAGCATACTCCAAACTCTTGGTATTATCCTCCAGAGAGTCATAATAATAGCCTCCCTGGTGCACTGTATTCTCTCAAAGGTTTTAATGTTTGGATGCAGCCATCTCTAGAATGTTAAATGGTCTCTATTCAACTGGAATGACAAAAGCTAAAAGAAATGTATGACCAGGAGGATACTGTAACCTGTGAATGACACGCTGAGACTGGAAACCCAAAATGGTGGCATTTGAGTGGCACTAAAGCCCTAAGTCTTGGTTTCCATCTCACCTAAGTGAGAACCTGGCCAAAAAGGGGGGCGTTTTTAAAAATAAAATTATGGGAGGCCATTGTTTTGGACTGAGCTCATGCACTAGGCCTCAATAAACCAAACCAAACCAAACTACGGTCACTCACCCTAAAAATGACATAATCAAACTAAGATTATAAGGAAACACATAGACCCTAAACCAGAACAGACCAGATTTTGTTTTTCTCCTACTAACAGGACATTCTAGCATAAGGAGGTACCCTCTACTCAATCCATGCTCCTACATTTGCACAACTCACTCTTCGACTGTTTCCCAGTGGGTTTCAGGACCAAATAAGTACATTTATGATGGTCATAGTAACATCAAGGACTAAAGTTTTGGTCAATCTCTCAAAATGGAGAAAATGACCTAAAAGAGGAAATTGTTAAAGCAAATTAAATAAGGCCTGGGAAGGACTCTGTACTTCTCTATGTTTGAGTTTGCCTAGGATGAACTGCAACCTAACTTAATAGGCAAATGAGATTGAAAGCCTAACTTAGGAATATGTGCCTGTAACAATGACTGAGCCTTGGCCAATCCCAGCAGCCTTACTTCAACCAGTCATAGCCTGCTGAGTGTTCGAACCATGTCGAAATAAGGCAAACATCAACCTGTAACCAACCTAGCTGTTTCTGTACCTCACCTCCGATTTCTGTATGTCGCTTCCCTTTTTTTGTCTATAGATTTGTTCTGACCATGAGGCATCCTGTAGTCTATGTGAATCTGCTGTGATTCTAAAGGTTGCCCAGTTGGTGAATCGCTCATTGCTTGATTAAACTCCTTTAAATTTAATTCAGCTGAGGTTTTTCTTTTAACGTATTTCTGGACACCACTGAAAGAGAAAAATCCCTGAGGGGTTTTGAAGAAGAAAACAAAAACATAACAAGAAGTATACCAAGAGAAAACCAGAAACTTACTGACACAAGATTTCCTGTCTCTAAGATGGGACAGTAATATAGTCAGTCTTTACATTTTCTTGGGAAAATTGAATTCCCCAGAGTTCAACACCTGGGAAAGGATCATTCTTTTTTTATTTTTTATTTTTGAAATGGAGTTTTGCTCTCATTGCCCAGGCTGGAGTGCAATGGCATGATCTCGACTCACCACAACCTCCACCTCCCAGTTCAAGCGATTCTCCTGCCTCAACCTCTCGAGCAGCTGGGATTACAGGCATGCGCCATCAGGCCTGGCTAATTTTATATTTTTTAGGAGAGATGGGGTTTCTCCATGTTGGTCAGGCTGGTCTCGAACTCCTGACCTCAGGTGATCTGCCCGCGTTGGCCTTCCAAAGTGGTGGGATTACAAGCATGAGCCACACTGCTCCCTGCAAGACCATTCTTATGCAAATTTAAAACACTAGACAAACAAGGACTCATAAAGTTTTACACTGGAAAAGTAACATTTCTAAGAGTAAATAGAGGCTAATTTCCAATATATAGAAAAGTAAACACAAAATGGATAAAGAAATGGCATATCATAAAGATAATAAACTATGGGTAGGCATGGCTAACTGCAAAAATAGTATTAGAATGTCTAATGTAGCTGGTAAGAAAGAACCCTTAAAAGAAGAAGCATAAAGAAAAAATAAGAATGATAGAAAAATAAGGAAATACATAAATTATAGACAAATAAATAGAGCATTTGGAATGGTAACTCAGCAGGCTGAGTGGAATTTCCTTAATCACAGAGGCAAGGATGTGAAATGTTTAGAGGAATTTATTCTACTAAATGTAGGATGAATGGACCATGAATCAAAGAACATGTGATTTTCATTTCAACACCATATTACCTAATATACTCCCCAAACAATATGGTTTGCTTATTAGATTTCAAGGATTAATCCAAGATAGGCTCCAAAATGTACATTTTGGAAAAACTGCATATGAAGGAAAACCCAATAAACTACAAGTGTTCCTTTGCTGGCACAAAAAATAGGAAAACACATCCACAGCTGGAAAGCACCAAATAAACTAAAGTCTGTATGAGTTCCACCACCTATAAATAGTCAGTGCTCCCATTTGGATGTCTTTCCTTCGGGGTGTCTTCAGAGTACATGAGGCCCATCCATTCACACATCTGACTAGGCTGGGATCCCACCAGGAGTAAAGGGCCACATGATTTCTCATCTGCAGATGGGTGGTCACCTTCTGCATCTGTGGGACACCTGCTGACTGTTCACCATGCTGCCACTCCAAGTGTTCATCTGGGGTCCAGAAGAGTAGTTGCCTCTTGGAGTAGGGATGAGCAGGTAGTGACTAGAAGGGCAGGTGGGAGCTTTCTTGGGAGCTGGCATTGTTGGATGTCTTGATCTGGGCGATGACTATGTGGGAGTACATATCTGTAAAATGTCATTGAGCTGTGTACTTAGGAATCAGGCACTTTACTGTATGTGTGTGACTATTAAAAAAAAACAGAAAAAGAAACAGGAAAGAGAGGTGGGGGAGATGAATGGGAAGTGGTAAGTAAAGGCTCTCTTGAAGAGTTTTGCTGTAAGGGAGAGCAAGGAAATGGGTCAGTGGCTCGAGAAGACGTAAAGGGAAAAGATGTTGATGAACATGGGAGCTATTCCAACATGTTTCTGTGCAATTGGAATGTTTTGGAAGAGAGGGGATAATGATTACAAAGAACAGTGGTACAATGGCTGAATAGGGAACCTAGCAGAGAAATACAGCTCTTGGCCTTTGATGGAGAGCTCCTCCATAGCAACAGGCTGTGAAGTAGGGCATACATGAAGGAGGGGTCTAGACAGGATGGTGAGAGCACATGGCATCTTCTGATTGTTTCTCATTTCTCAGTTGTTAATACAGACAGTAAACCGTCTACTGAGAGTGAGCATGGTGAAGGAGGCGTGAAGGAACGACAGAAGCAGAGGTGTGACATAACGCTCTGGGGAGTGGGAAAGTGAATGGACTGGGCTTGCTAGGCAGCACTCAGGGTCTAGCTGAGGTTAATGGTCAGGAACCTGAGATGAGACTGCTCCACTTGGTGGTGCCTGCTTTTGCCATGTACAGTTGCTGCACAGAGTGGGCTGGGATTTGGCTTTAACCAGGTGACTAACACAAAAGGGAGCAAGGGAGTTTCAGGTGTTCGGAAACGAGGGATTCTACTGATGGGCCATGGAGCCTGAGCTGGAAAAGGAGGTAACTGAACACAAAGGTGGGTAGCAACTGTGAAAAGATGGCAGAAGGAACGGACTGTAATCCTGGTGCAGCCACAAAGAGTAGGTACCAGACGGAGTTATCAGGAAAGTGCTTGGAGAGAGATACAACTTTCAGCTGAGATTCAGTTGAAATTATGGAGCGGGTGCTTCAAGTGGTAATGAATGCCAGGGTCTAGGATACTCCCACTGGAGCATGGGACCGAAGCTCAGTGGAGTGAGGAGAGACGTTCAAGGAAGGGAAAGGTCAGGGTCTAAGAAAAATCCTCCCGGTGCCCATTCAAGAGCGGTGTTGAGATTGACAGTAATCTAGGTACTAAACGTCAAGGAATGAAAGGGAAAAGCTCAGAGCATCTGTAAATGACTGTCAGGGGAATCTTAGAAAGTCTCTAACGGACCGGGTGCAGTGGCTCACGCCTATAATCCCAGCACTTTGAGAGGCCGAGGCGGGTGGATCACGAGGTCAAGAGATAGAGACCATCCTGGTCAACATGGTGAAACCCCATCTCTACTAAAAATACAAAATTAGCTGGGCGTGGTGGCGCATGCCTGTAGTCCCAGCTACTCAGGAGGTTGAGGCAGGAGAATTGCCTGAACCCAGGAGGCGGAGGTTGCGGTGAGCCGAGACTGCGCCATTGCACTCCAGCCTGGGTAACAAGAGTGAAACTCCGCCCCCCAAAAAAAGAAAGTCTCTAACAATACGAGTTTAACTTCTGTAAGGTATTTTAGCGAGAAGCAGCAGCACAGTGGAGAAAAGAAAACCTCCATCTTTCCTCTAGGTTTAGTGGGACGATCCCATTGAGTAGAAAAGATTCACCATGTGAGGGGGTTTTAGGGAACCGGTGATCTTGGGGGAGAGCAGGTTTCCATCAAAGCAAGGAGACAAAGGGACTGCGCAGGGAAGAATATCAGGGATTTGGGGAGTGCTGCATGCTGATTCCCAAAAGGCCCTGCGCTGGGAGTGTGGGAGATGGAGTCAGATAAGGGAATGTGCTGTGCTTTATGTGGACAAGAGTCCCCGGCTGAGGGATGTCCTGGGAGCCACTGCCTTCTGAAGTCCTGAGCAGGCTCCATTCCCAGAATCTGGCCCAGGAAGCAACAGGACATTCCCAGCGACCCTGGTAGGACCCCCAAACCCCTGCCCCTGCTCGGGCTTGCAGACCTTCCCCAACCCCACCAGGCTTCTCCTCCCATGCCGCCCCCATTCCTCCACTCCCCCCACACCTGGGAGAATGCCAGGCAATCCTCCTGTATTAGTCCATTCTCACATCGCTCTAAGGAAATACCTGAGACCAGGTAATTTGTAAAGAGGCTTAATTCACTTACAGTTCAGTGTGGCTGGGAAGGTCTCAGGAAACTTAAAATCATAGCGGATGGTGAAGGGAAAGCAAGACACCTTCCGCACAAGGCGGTGGGAAAGAGCTGTGCCAAGCGAAGGTGGGAGGACCCCTTATAAAACCATCGGATCTCGTGAGAACTCACTCACTATCGCGAGAATAGGAGGAAACTGCCCCCATGATCCAATTACCTCCACCTGGTCTCTCCCTTAACACATGGGGAGTCTGGCGATTAAATTGAAGATGAGATTTCGGGGCACAGCCAAACCACTCACTTCCCTTGTGGCCTTGAGCCACAGGCGGCTGCTCCTGGGAGCGTGGGTCAGGAGCCAGATTCAAGTCCATGTCTCTTCTCACCAAATCCCTCTCACACAAGGATAGAGTTAACTAGAGAAGATTCCATTACCCAATGCTTCTGAGGTTGACTGGCATAAAAACAGCAGAAATCCAGTATTAAAACCTTGTTTTAAGTGTGACGGTGGACAACTCCCTTCTCCCAGTTTCCTTCTCTGTAAAATGAGGTGATTTCCAAGGTCCTTTCAAGCCAGTGAGTCCCAGGACCAGCCTGTTTGGGTGCTGTGGACACAGCCTGCTTCAGTGGATGCCTGGTGCCTGGCCGCCTGGGACTCACAGCCCCAGGATCAAAGCCCACAGCCACCAAATTTGCGAATCAGTTTATAAATTAAGAACAGGAAGCGAACGCGCATTTGTGAGCAAGGAAGGACGCTGGGGCAGACGCTGGGGCCTGTGCTGTGGACACAGGCAGGCGCAGGATGGAAGAGGAGCCCCAGAGAGGGGCCAGCCTGCCGTCAGCGCAGAACACGCACCAGAGCCAGCAGCCTCACCTGCCGGGTGGGGAGGAAGTGTGAGAAGAAACTCAATGGGGACTTTATTGGGTGTTGGGCTACGGACTGTTTTCGTCTGGAATCTAGTCATAAATTAATCCTACGCGTAAGCGTTCACGAGGAGAGGACCCAGGAAAAATATTTCACATTTAGGAGAGATGGAATAAATCTCTCCGTTTCCAAGACCCAACAGAGTTCTTCTTGCTCTCAGCCTCCACTTCTCTGTCTCTCTCTGGTGAGATTCCCAGGGCCTGAAGACAGGGCCCATTCTTCCAGGAGGGAGAGGAGGAGGAAGCAGGAAGGTTGGCAGTGATCAAGGCCAGGGAAGGCAGGAGAAGCTGTGTGATTCCTCTGCACAGGCCAGCCCTTGGTCTCTGCCCAGGCCTTCAAAAATAGAACCTGCCAGGCCGTGAAAGGAAGAAGACAAATGTAGGAACACACATAAACAAATTTTAAAGAGAAACGTGGGAGAGAACAGGTGGCCCTGGGAAGGTGGCTGCTGTGCGGTGACTCCCTCCCACTCCGGGTCCCCCCTCACAGGGCCCAGACAGCACCCATCACTGGGACCTAGACTGGGGTCTCGCAGTCCCGACAGCACATGAAAGAGTTGTGACGAGGTGGACCACCAGCCAGGCGACTTGAGGTGGAAGTGGAAGAATTGTATGAGTGACACGGGACACCAACCGGGGGCTCTGCCCTGCCTCCAATGGAAAAACTCTGCGGAGACCCTAGGCCACTGCCCACAGGGGTCACTCCCACTTTCTCCTTGTGCTGCAAGAGGCCTGGGGGTCTTCTACCCTTACACAAGAGGCGTTTCTGCCCGAGACCCATGCCCTAGAAGAGTCTCTGCGGCCCTCCTCAGGCCACAGTCCTTCTCCCCAGGCCAAGAGTCCATAGGACCACCGAGATGTTCCTGCTAGAATCCAGGCACTGCCTTCTAGAATCTAGACCATGTTTGGTGGACCCAGGACCCCCACATTCTCTATCCAAAGGGCCCTAAGTCAGCTTCCAGGCCCTGCATGAGACTCTTCTCCAGGTCTCTCTCCCAAAGGATGGCCAGAAAGTAGTATTTGTGTGGATGTGAGCAGAGCTGAGACATGTGGACCCAGGGTGCTGGAAAGAGAAGCTGGGAAGAGAACGGGGGCTGTGGCCAGTATTCCTCATGCCTGTGGCTTCTGACACAGAAGTCCAGAGAATCGACAAGTCTAAGCTCCAACCTGGCTTTCCAGGTTGTTACAAAAGCATATTTGAGCCCGGTCATGGTGGCTCACACCTGTAATCCCAACACTTTGGGAGGCTGAGGCAGGCGGATTACCTGAGGTCAGGAGTTCAAGACCAACCTGGTCACATGGTGAAAACTGTCCCTAGAAAAATACAAAAATTAGCCAGGCATAATGGCAGGTGCCTGTAATCCCAGCTACTAGGGAGGCTGAGGTAGGAGAATGGCTCAAACCCTGGAGGCGGAGGTTGCAGTGAGCTGAGATTGTGCTACTGCACTCCAGCCTGGGCAACAGAGCGAGACTCCGTCTCAAAAGAAAAAGCATATTTGCACTTCTGTTTGTAATCCCAGAGATTTGAGAGGCCAAAATCAGAGGATTGCTTGAGGCCAGAGGTTCAAGACCAGCCTGGGCAACATAGCAAGACCCATCTCAACAAAAGAAAAAATTCGAAGATTAAAAAAATTAATTATTAAGTAATTTTAAAATTTCTAAAAACTATAGGCATGCACCTATAGTTCCAGCTATTCGGGAGGCTGAGGTGGGAGGATTGCATGAGCTCAGGAGTTCGAGGCTGCAGTAAGCCATGATCTCACCACTGCAATCCAGCCTGGGCAACAGAGCAAGACCCTGTTTTCAAAAAAAAAAAAAAAGTGTATTCATGAAGAATGGAGAATAGAACACATTATATTTAATGGTTTGTTGACTTCTTATAACTTTTAAATATTTAAACACATGGTATAGGGGCCCCTCTGTGAGCCCTTGCCCTGAATCCCACAGTGTAGAAAAAGTCTGCTAGAAATGAGTAAAAGTAGGGTTGTTTCTAGAGAGTCAGCCGCAACCCTCTGTTAAAAGAAAAACTTCAGCCAAATTAAATTTAAAGGAGTTTAGTTGAGCAATGAATGATTCATGAATCAGACAGCCCCCAGAATCACAGCAGATTGAGAGAGACTCCAGGGATGCCTCGTGGTCAGAACAAATTTATAGACAAAAAAAGGAAAGCGACGTACAGAAATCGGAGGTGAAGTACAGAAACAGCTGGGCTGGTTACAGGTTGACATTTGCCTTATTTGAACACAGTCTGAGCACTTCTGAGTGTATGAGTGGTTGAAGTATGGCTGCCGGGATTGGCCAAGACTCAGCAGGGGTTACAGGCGCAAGCTTCTAAGTTAGGTTCTCAGTCTTGCCTGCCTATTAAGTTCGGCCACAAGGACTCAAATACAGAAGTATGGAGTCCTTCTCAGGCCACCCCTTTGCATTGGTTACTCCACAAGCTCACTCAAAGTGCAGACTACGAGAAGGCAGATTAGCGTGTGACCAGCGCAGATGCAGACCTGATGGTGTCATCGTGTGCTCTGCTCTGAAGCCTTCAATGCCCTGGCTTCCAGGTGACATGCTTTGGTGTGGCATTCAGGACCCTTTCCATCCTCTTTGTCTCCTCTCATTCACCCTTTACTTTCCACTTCCACCCACCCAATGTTCCCCGCAAATGTTCCCCTCTTCCTCCCACGGTCCCCATGTTGGTCCTCCGCTCCTGCTCCTTCACAGGCCACTTCCTATCTGTCCTTCCTGAGCCAGCTGAAATGTCACCTCTTTCAGAGTGTCTTTCCTGAGTCGGATGCCCCTCTCTGGTTCAGAGCACTGCTCGCCCAGCCCTCCAGTGGTTTCTTGGTCTTTCTCTCTCACAGGCAGTGGGCATCTCAGGAAGATTCTTGTCCTTCCTGTGCCGCTAGGCTGAGGGCCTCCTTGGTAAAGGAACAGACATGGAAATCAATGGAGGTCCCTGACCCACCCTGCAGGCAATGTCCTTCCTCTCACAGCATTTGCGACCTGAGATTCCTCAGGGAAGAAAGATTCTGTTCCTAATGCACAGGAAGCTGCCTAGTAAAGATATTGGGGGTTCTGGAATGTTCTTGGGGTCTATCTAAGGGACTTATAAGCACCAAAGTGATTTTCATTGATTGACACAGGCTGGCAATGCCTGGAGTCCATCATGGATCCTCCACGCTAAGAAGCACAGCAAGACCCCAGGTCTTTGTCCCTGCTAGTCTCTCTCAACATGACTTGTCCAGACCACAGTCGCACTCCTGTGGCCTCAGAAACAGACTCTCTAGTCTGGAAGGGGGCAAGATCTGTGAGGCTTGACCTGAGACAGTGCCATATTATGGTCAGAAAGCATGGTCCACACCCACAGCCTTGTGACCATTCCCAGAGCCCCCTCTTCCACAGGGCAGAGGCCTATTCAAGTCCCATTGTAGAGATGCATGAAACAGGTAGGAATGCAGAAAAAGGAAAGAGAACAGTTCCTGGCTGAGTGTGGTGGCTCACCCCGTACTCCCAGCACTCTGGGAGGCCGAGGCAGGTGGATCACAAGGTCAGGAGTTCAAGACCAGCCTGGCAAACATAGTAAAACTCTGCCTCTACTAAAAACACAATAATTAGTCAGGTATGGTGGCGTGTGCCTGTAGTCCCAGCTACTTGGGAGGCTGAGGCAAGAGAATCACATGAATCCGGGAGGTGGAGGTTGTGGTAAGCCGAGATGGCGCCACTGCACTCCAGCCTGGGCGAAAGAGCAAGACGCCAGCTCCAAAATCAAACAAACAAACAAAAAAAGAAAGATAAAAAGAAAAAAAATACAGAAAGAGAGCAGTGCCAAGGAATTCCAGGAAAAGTCACGAGACATAAAGCTCTTCTGATGATTTTCCCAGGGCTGTGGATGGCCTTGAGGAGCCTTTCTTAGATGCACAGAGGTCTGGAAGTTTTCAGTCCAATGTTCCTTCCGTCTTTCAAGACCAGCCTGACTAAAATGGTGAAAACCCCGTCTCTACTAAAAACACAAAAATTAGCCGGGCATGGTGGCATGCACCTGTAATCCCAGCTACTCGGGAGGCTGAGGCAGGAAAATCGTGGTGAACCAAGATGGAGCCACTGCACTCCAGCCTGGGCAATGGAGTGACACTCTGTCTCAAGCAAAAAACAAAACAAAACAAAAAAACAAATAAAAATAAAAAGTGTAGAGACTATTCTTCCTTTACAGATTGTAAAGCACTAGTCAGTGTTCTGTGTTCCAAAGAACAGAAACTGGCTCTGTTAACATAATAGTGAAAGGTCAGTAGCTCACAGAAAACATGCCGAGGCAGGAAATTGTTGGGAGCAGGGGAAGGTGTCAGCCAGAACGCTGCTACAGCAGCCAGCAGGACCATGCTAACTGTCCCGGGATGCTTGCCTTGACACTGCAGGGCACCAGCTGCTGAGCCATCAGACCCTCCACTTGGCCACAACCATCATTTAAAAAAGTCTCTAACCTGGAGGCTTGGTTTACTTCTTCTAAATTGAGAAATAGTGGCAGGAAGGTCCAGTTGACTGTGTTTAGGGGCCATCCTCAGAGTCAAGCCGCCTGGAGTTGGGAAAAGATATCTAGTCCTGGGATGGTTGCTATTAGGTGTCAACTTGATTGGATTGAAGAATGCCTGGATAGCTGGTAAAGTATCGTTTCTGGGTGTGTCTATGCGGGCGTCGCCAGAGGAGACTGACATTTGAGTGAGTGGACTGGGAGAGGCAGACCCACCCTCAGTGAGGGTGGGCACCCTCCAGTGTGCTGCTATCACAACTAGAAGGAAGCAGGCAGAAGAAGGTGGGATAGGCTGGCTTGCTGGGTCTCCTGGCTGTCTTCTCTCTCCAGCGATGGATGCTTCCTCCTGCTCCTCCTGCCCTTGAACATCAGCCTCCGGGTTCTTTGGCCTTTGGACTCGTGGACTTGCAACAGTAGTTTGCCGGGGGCTCTCGGGCCTTCATCCACAGACTGAAGGCTGCACTGTCAGCCTCTCTGCTTTTGAACTCACACTGAGCCGCTAGTGGCTTCTTTCTTCCCCAGCTTGCAGACAGCCTACCGCAAGACTTCGCCTAGTGATCATGTGAGCCAATTCTCCCTAATAAACTCCCTTTCAAATATACACATAACCTACTAGTTCTGTCTCTGGGAGACAGAACCCTAATACAAGTCCCACTGAGCTTTTGTAAGGATCAGTAGAGTCCTCTCCCAAACCTTAGGAATTCCCCCATACAGGATAGAGGCTTAGATGATACACAGCCAAAGTCACAAATGCCCACTGTCTTCATTTCTGAAGGCTGCCATAACTAGGTACCACAAACTATGTACTTAAACCAAAACCAAAGAAATGTATCATCTCACAATTCTTAGGTGCAAAATTAAGGTGTCAACAGGGCCATGCTTCCCTGATACCTATAGGGCACCCTTCCTTTCCTCTTCCTGTTGGAAGTCTCTGACCTCCCTTGGCTTGCCGCTGTTTCACTCCAATCTTCACCTTCCCATGTCTCTGTCTTCACGTGGTATCTTCTTGTAAGGACACCAGTCACATAGGTTCACTCTAGTCTGGTATGTCTTCCTCTTAATACAGCTAACTACGTCTGCAATGACTCTATTTCCAATAAGGTCACATTGTGAGGTACTGAGGGTTAGAACTTCAGTGTGTCATTTTGACCCACTGATATGGTTTGTCTGTGTCCCCACTCAAATCTCATCTTGAATTGTAGTTCCCATAACGCTCATGTGTTGTGGGAGGAACCCAGTAGGAGGTAACTGAATCCCAGGGATGGGTTTTTCCCTTGCTGTGATGGTTTTATAAAAGGGAGTTCCCCTGCACAAGCTCTCTTGCCTGCTGCCATGTAGGACATGGCTTTGCTCCTTCTTCACCTTCTGCCATGATTGTGAGGCCTTCCTAATCATGTGGAACTGTGAGTCCATTAAACCTCTTTTTCTTTGTAAATTACCCAGTCTCGAGTATGTGTTTATCAGCACTGTTAGAACAAACTAATACACTCACCAACAAGAGCTTCCTGTTCTGTGTTTTCTAAACTTTTCTCACCCGTGTCCCATTTTGACAATCAGAAAAGCTCATACCTTCTTTTCATTTTTTTAGAGAAATGTTAAAGGATTCAGTGACAACCTCAATAGTAAGTTGGATGTCTTCTCCTAGTCCACTTTTGCAAACTGTAACCACCGCCCCCATCAAGGACACACTCTGCTCCTGTTAGAAGCAACCTCCCTCTTAAGTAATCAAAGCCCAGGAACCAAGGGCAAAACCAGGACCTGACCCAGAACTGCTGTTTTTGCCCACTGATCTTTCATGACGTGCCACAGCCAATGGCAGAAACCACAGCCACACCAACATCTGTCAGAGACAGGAAAGTAAGAGTGAAAGAGCTATAAAACTGACTCAGGCTGGGCGCGGTGGTTCACGCCTATAATCCCAGCACTTTGGGAGGTCAAGGTGGGCAGATCTTGAGGTCAAGAGATTGAGACCATCCTGACCAACATGGTGAAACCCCGTCTCTACTACAAATACAAAAATTAGCTTGGTGTGGTGGCACGTGGCTGTGCTGGCTACTCGAAAGGCTGAGGCAGGAGAATCTCTTGAATCCAGGAGATGGAGGTTGCAGGGAGCCAAGATCGTGCCGTTGCACTCCAGCCTGGCAACAGAGAGAGACATCATCTCAAAAAAAAAAAAAAAAAAAACTGACTCACTGGCTGAGTTCTTCCTCAAGCTAAGGAGGTTCTCCTACAGCTCCAGTGTCCTTCCCCAACCCAACAGGCAGCTCTTTCCATCAAAGGCAGGAGGCAGCTCTGGTTTCCTGGAACTGAGGGCAAGTTCTGATATAATCTGCCTTGTAGCCTGGGACCCTTCCCATATCAGGAAATTGTCTCTTTCCCAGACCCTAGTTAGTAACCCCTAATGTGCAACTGTCTCTGTTATTAGAGGTGGCTTCCAAGGAACTCAGAAACTTGCTGCTGGGAGCACAAAGTGGGAAGGGTCCCAGTTAGGAGACCAAACACTGGTGCTTTCATCTGCTGCCAAGTGAGTTGGCCTTGAACTAGGTCTCCTAATCTTTGACATGCATCTCCTCATCTGTCAAAGGTCTTACCTTTGGCATAGTTATAGACGATAAAAGACTTGAAACAACATAAAATGCTAAATGAAAATAAGGTACCCTGGTTGTTTCTGCTGTTACTGAATTTAGCACAAGAATTTAAAAGGACATGAGTCAGGCGGAGGGGTCCTTGGCTGGCATTTGACAGACCTCCATAGTGCTCCACCCAGAGCATCTTAATGTAAACTTACTTCATTACTTCCTGAATCTCAGAATTCATGTCTTTCATCAATTTGGGAGCATTCTCAGAAAAAGCAAAAGTATCATTGAACACTGTCCCTCTCCCAATCTCCGTTGTCTCTTTATAGTACTCCAGTTATATGTATGTTTGATCATTTTATAATATCCACCATGTTTTAATTTCTTTTTCATATATTTCCTTTTTCTTTTTTTCTTTGCTTTTTTTTAAAAAAAAAAAAAGAACAAAACAGGATCTTACTCTGTTGCCCACGCTGAAGTGCAGTGGCGTGATCATAGCTCATTACAGCCTCGACCTCCTGGTCTCGAGGGATCTTCCCAAGGAGCAGCAAAAGCATGTTCTACATGGAGGCAGGCAAGAGAGCCTGTGCAGGGGAACTCCCTTTTATAAAACCATCAGATCGAGTGAGACTTATTCACTATCACGAGAAGAGCACAGGAAAAACCCATTCCTGTGATTCAGTTACCTCCTCCTGGGTTCCTCCCACAACACAGAGGAAGGGACCCAGGCTACAGGCACATGGCACTGTGTCCAACTAATTTTTAATTTTTTAGTAGAGACAGGGTTTTGCCATGTTGCCCAGGCTGGACTCAAACTCCTAGGCTCAAGGATCCACTCACCTCAGCCTCCCAAAGTGCTGGGATTACCAGCACAGCCACTGCACCAGCCACTGCACCAGCCACTGCACCAGCCACTGCACCAGCCACCGTCTCCTTCCTTCTTTGCGCCAAGTTTTGAGTAATTTTTTCAGATCTCTCATCCAGGCAATTAAGTGTCTCTTCTGTTATTTACTCTTTCTGTTGTGTTTTTAAATTCCTCTGGCTATTTTTTTTAATTTTTAGAAGTATTTTATTTTTAAATTGACCTGTTTTTTTAAAAATATAGTAAGCTTATTCTTTTCTTGTATTTTCAGCTTTAAAGTTTCTGTAATAAGTTTAGGCATATCTATTTTATAATCTCCATTTGATAATTTGAATATCTGATTTTCTTGGGAATTTAATTCTTAGTTGTTGTTTTTGCTGATTCTTGTTCTTGGTGGCTTATTTTTGTGATTTGAAATTTTGAGCCGATACATATTTTTTTGACATAGGGTCTCACCATAGTTTCCCAGGCTGGAGTGCAGTGGTGCCATCTCGGCTCACTGCAACTTCCGTCTCCTGGGCTCAAGTGATTCTCCCACCTCAGCCTCCTGAGTAGCTGGGACCACAGGCACAAACCACCAGGCTAATTTCTTGTATTTTTGGTACAGACTGGGTTTCGCCATGTTGCTCAGGCTGGTGAGTTCATATTTATAAGCTTATGGGGGGACTCCCGGCCTGGGGTAGAATCATCACCTGTAGGAGGGGATTTCAGTCTGTTTCTGTCAGGCACCCCAAGAGATTGCCAGCCACTGTTCATCTTTTCATTTTTGTTCTTAGAGATTATAAGGCCACATCTTACTGGTTCTTTCATTTATTAATGAGTGAAACAGAATCTTTGTTCATTTTACTTTGTTTTTTTACTTACATTTTTATTTTTTTGAGACTGAGTCTTGCTCTGTTGCCCAAACTGGAGTGCAGTGGCAAGATCTCGGCTCACTGCAACCTCCGCCTCCCCGGTTCAAGTGATCCCCCAGCCTCAGCCACCAGAGTAGCTGGGATTACAGATGCCCACCACTCCTGGATAATGTTTGAATTTTTAGTAAATACAGAGTTTCACCATGTTGGCCAGGCTGGTCTCAAACTCCTGACCTCAAATGATCTGTCCACCTCGGCCTCCCAAGGTGCTGGGATTACAGGTATGAGCCACCAAACCCAGCCCATTTTACTTTTTAACACTTTAAATATGTGTGGTTTTGTGTATGTTCATTAACTTGATTCTTAAAGCATCAGAGAACTAGAAATAACCTAACTATCCACTGTAGAGAACTAGATAAGAAAATAATAGTACATCCATACTAGTCAGTTACTGAAAAGAAAGGTGATCTATATATGTTGATATAAAACATTCTAAAAAGTTATGTAAAGAAAAAGAAGATGCAAAAGAGCCTTATAATTTGTTGACATATTCATTTTTAAATATTTGTTATATATGTGTGTGTGTGTGTATTTAATTATGCATAAACTATGATATTTTTTGAGACAGGGTCTTGCTCTTGTCACCCAGGCTGAAGTGCAGTCGTGTGATCTTGGCTCACTGCAACCTCCACCTCCCGGGTTCAAGCGATCCTTGTGCCTTAGTCTCCCAAGTAGCTGGGATTACAGGCATGTGCCAGCACACCTGAATGATTTTTATACTTTTAGTAGAGACAGGGTTTCATCAAGTAGTCCAGGCTAGTCTCAAACTCCTGGCCTCAATTGATCCTCCTGCCTCGGCCTCCCAAAGTGCTGGGATTACAGGCGTGAGCCACCTCACCTGACAGCTATGATTGTTTATCCATGAAAAATGTCTAGAAGAATGCTTTTGTTACTGGTAGTTAACTCTAGGTAATGAAACCAAATAGTTGTGGGACATTTGAACTGTTTGAATTTTTTTAATGAGAATCGTATTGTTTAACCTAAGGGTTTTTGTTTGTTATTTGTTCGTTTGTTTAAATATGATAAGGTAAGAGAAGAAACAAAGAAGACCAGTTTACAACTATGTCATGTATTGTTGCTTCCCACATTCAAAGCCAGCAGCCAAATATAGGAAGTGGTACCAAAGGAACAATTTTAATGCAACTTGGCAGAACACCTCTTACCCATGCTCCTACCCAAGGCTGCCCCTCTCTGCCCCAGCATCTTTATCTATCATTGTATTAGTTCTTTCATCATTCTCCCCACGAGGTCTTGAGAACAGGAGTAAGAACAGGTACTCTCCCTCTTGGCAAGGAGGAGCCTGAACCCAGAGCTAGCCCTACATCCTTGAGGAGCAAGCCAGGCACAGCTGCTGGGCTCCTCAAAGCTCTGCCTAGACAAAGACCTCACTGGGGGCTTTAGGAACTTCTTTTTTTTTTTTTTTTTTTTTAAGGCAAGTTTCGCTCTTGTTACCCAGGCTGGAGTGCAATGGCGCGATCTCGGCTCACCGCAACCCCCGCCTCCTTGGCTCAGGCAATTCTCCTGCCTCAGCCTCCTGAGTAGCTGGGATTACAGGCACGCACCACCATGCCCAGCTAATTTTTTTTTTTTTTTTTGTATTTTAGTAGAGACGGGGTTTCACCATGTTGACCAGGATGGCCTCCATCTCTCGACCTCGTGATACACCTGCATCGGCCTCCCAAAGTGCTGGGATTACAGGCTTGAGCCACCGTGCCTGGCCTAAGAACTTCTAAGAGCCCCCTTTGCCCCAGTTGGTCAACCGGTGGGGTGTCCAATGACTTTGAGGCCAGGGCAGGTCCTATTTTCAGTGTAGCCTCAGGAGCCCTTCCACTCAAAACTAGACATCAGAGAGCTCACAACATGCTCTAAATACTTCTATAGATTCGAGGCATAATGCCTGCCTTCAGGGCAAAATTAACCCCCTGATCTTCTCCAGCTTGATCAGATGCCAGGAAAGACTGTCGAAACCAGCAGTCACAAACCGCAGCCCCTGGGCACAGGGCAGAAAGGTGAGCACTCCGTCTCCTCCTCTTCCCCAACCCCCAAGCTTGGCCTCCCACAGACTCATGTGGACACTTCTCCAATCAAAAGAAAACAGAGTGGTGATGGCGGAAAAGAGCCTCCGGGCCCTGTGCCCACCGGACTTCATTAAGAACGACCTCTTAGAAAAAGTGAGAAGGAACAAAATCTTTTGTTATTTCCACTGGGAGATTCCGTTGCTGTCTGGCTTTTCATGGCATTTGGACTTTCTCAAGGTGAAAGCACAGGAGTCATCCTTGATTGCTCTGGTCTCACCTGCAACAAGCAACTCCTCTTCGAGTCTCATCGGGGCTACATCCAAAGTTCTTCCTGAATGTGTTTACATCTCTCCCCTTCACTGCCACAGCCCCAGTCAAAGTCACCTCTCTCTCTCTCTCAGCCCTATAACCAATTCTACCAATAACCAGCGGGTAACCAGAGGAGGTCGCCATGCGCTACAAGCCCCTAAAAACTTGCCAACATGGCTCATGCCTGTAATCCCAGGACTTTGGGAGGCCAAGGCGGGAAGATCGCTTGAGGTCAGGAGTTTGAGACCAGCCTGGACGACATGGTGAAACCCCATCTCTACTAAAAATACAAAAAGTAGCCAGGCATGGTGGTGTGTGCCTGTAATCCCAGAAGCACTTGAACTCGGAAGGTGGAGGTTGCAGTGAGCCGAGACTGCACTGCACTACAGCCTGGGTGACACAGCGAGACTCTGTCTCAAAAAAAAAAATAAAGGCAAAGAACTTCCCAACAGCACTCAGAAGCCACCCCAGTCCCAGCTGAGTATGTGGTCCCCATGATTGTTCCTTGCTGCTCCCTCAAACCTTGCCCCTCTCCTGTCCCTTGCCCCTGACTCTGCAGTGACACACAGGACCCCTTTCTGTCCCTCAAGTATGCCAAATGTGTCTCAGCCCTGGGGTGCTGTCCCTCCTCACCTAGCTGGCTCCTTATCCATCCCATTCTCAGCTCAGGAGAGGCTCTTGACACCCCTCTGGCCTCCAGTTACCCCTCCATATGCATTGCCCGGTTCTGTTTTCATCAAAGCACTCAGCGCCATCTGCAATGAACACATTATTTTATTTACATGCATGTCCGGGTCCCCCGAGGAGGTAGGCTCCAAAAGAGCAGGACCTTAACTGGTCTTCTGTCTTGTCCACTCCCTGTCCTCGACAGCTGGGATGCTGCCTGGTCACATGGAAATGCTACCAATGAATGAGCTGTCTTTCCAGAAGTGGAAGTGGCATGACTGAAGCCATTCACAACCTCTCGCTGCTGGGCCAGGATCAGCGTCTCTGCTGGAGTGAGCTTTGCACCTGTTGTACAAAGTTAGCTGGCCCAGCCAGGAGGCTTATCAGGGGCTGTGGCTGAGTCGCTTCTATGCAGGGCAGTTTTGCTGGTGAGAGGTCTTGCTTATGTCTAACACAGGCAGACTCTCAGAGTGGGGGAAAACAGTGCACAGAAAATCACACACCGGCTCTGGAAGCTTCTGTCCAGCGGAGCGACATACATCACCTCCACTGAATGTTCATTGGCCAAGCCAGTCTTGTGACTGCGTCTGGCTTCATAGGGCCTAAATGAATAATCCACCTCTTTCTATTTTTCTGCCTTTCCTTGTGTTTCCCATTTATTAATTTTAGAGTCAGAAAACTAAGCTATATTCGATAAAGAACTGTATGGCACCCCCTTTCACCCCTTCAAGACTCATGGGGGAGATGATATCAGATCTGAGTTTTAGGAAGGCCAGGAATGGATTCAAGGGGCAGGACTGGAGGCAGGGAAACCAGTTAGGAACCTGGCCCAGCTGTCCCGGTGGGAAGGAAAGAAGAAGCAGAACCGAGACCCAAGGATCTGTTTTGGGCCACTGAGTGAACGGAGGCCCTTCCCTGACCCAGGGAGTAGCTGTTGAGAACCTGCTGAGAGATCCCACTAGGAAAGGTGCCTAAACCCAGGTAGAGACTCCAGCCAACCCCAGAGTCTGTGAACTCAGCCCATCAGTGCTGTTATGTGGGACCAAAGGGGCAGCCAGCCGGGGCAGTGAAGGCACAACCTGCAGGACTAGGGTTGAGGGGAGGTGAGCGAGGTGGCAAGGTGCAGAATTGAAGGAGGCTCCTGTCCCAGGTCTCAGGGTCATGCAAGGGCAGGCTGGCCCCAGGAGCGAGGCCTCCTTAGAGCTGACATCGCTGTGCCTCATTCGCTTCACCCTAATCTCCGCCAGACCACAGAATGTGTCAGGCCTGAGACATTCTTCCCAGGGGTACTGTGAGCACAGTCTCCTACGTGCTGGGCTGAGGCAGCCTCTCCAGGCAGCTGATGGCGGACGCTGACTTGGTCTGCCTGGTCTGATTCCCCACCACCTGCCACTTCATCTGACCCTGAGATCTTGCCATCTGGATTCCTGTGTCCCCTGCGTGGTCTGTACTAAGCAACCTGGACTTCGCAGTGTGCTGCCAGGCTCCACACATTCCTCTGTGCCCCAGGGACCAGGCCTTGCTGCTGCTTCTGAGCCCCTGCTCAGACCCGGCTCCATCACAGTCACAGCCTAAGAGCTCTATGCAGGCTGCTAATGGTACAAAAGCCCCTCTGTGAATGCCAAAGAAAGCAAGCAGCTCAGGGCAGCTGACGCCAAGCAGGGCCCGGGGCCGTGCGCCAGTCCCCGTGCCAGTCCATGTCAGGTGAGGCGACCACAGCATTTATACAGGCAGGCTGCCATCCTCCCTGAATTTGGAAATGGGTCTGCCTGGTTACGAGAAATTTTGTTTGAGAGGAGAAACACCCAGTCCAAAGCCACTGAGCAAAATATGTGATTCCCCCTTTAAACACTGCAGGGACTATGTCTCAGTGAGGAGGAGGCCCACGAAGGGGGGCGGTAGGGAGACTCAGGCGCGGAGCCCAGCCAAGCCTGAGCAAGCCCTCCCTGAGCAAGAGCTGTTCTGCCCCAGGGTGTGGGCTTCACCTTTGCTAGCACAGTGAGACAGGAGGTAAAGTCACCAATGGCCAATCTGGACTGTCCGGAGTGGTAAGATGTGGACACACAGCCTTGCACACCCTGCACCCGGGGAACTTCTCTGTCCCCAGAACTGCTTCTCTGGACAGAAGGTGTGAGGCCAACAGAACTCCTGGGTCCTCCTCTTTGGGATGGCACAAATTCCTGGGCCCATCTCAGAGACCACACACCAGCAGGAATCTCCCCTTCTCCATCCTCTGTCCTGGAGGGCGGCCATCTGGAGGCCTGGGAGGAGGGAGGAGGCACTATCTTCCCACTTTGGAATTCGTCACCACTGGCTCCTGCAAACAGCTGGACAGCTCAGGGGGAAGACCCAGTGATGCAGACACCAGGGCAGGAAAGTGCTGGAGAGAGCAGGGCGGGGTCGCTGCCAAGGGCTCCACCCTCAGGACTGTGCTTGCCGACCTAAGTGAGAACAAGCACTCCAGTTTCACGTCCAAATGTTGCATTTTCCAAGACCACTCTGGCCTGTCACATCCCCATCCTGAGCCCATATAAACCCCAGATCTTAGCAGGCTCTGACACACAAGCAGCTGAACACAGAGGAGCAGAGGAACAAAGCGCAGCAGCATGGCAGAGAAGGATGGGGCCCGAGAACAGCTGGACTTCAGGGGAAGTCCACCTTCCCACTCCATGCCTCCTCCCAGCTCCCCATCCATCTTGGTGAGAGGCACCTCCACCGCTCAGTAAAAACTTGCACTCATCCTTTGAGAGACCACGTGTGATCTGATTTTTCTGGTACACTAAACAAGAGCTCCAGACACAGGAAGTTGCCACCCTTTGTCCACTGAGCTAATACACAAGCCATCTGCAGATGGCAAATCTGAAAGAGCCTGTAACACAGGATCACTGGGCTTTGGGAGGCACTGACATCCACCCCTAGATGCTGCTGTGGGCCAGGAGCCCAAAGCACTGGCCCCGGCCTCTGTGCCTGCCTGTCTGCCTCTGCATGCTCCCCCTCGGGGTTTGATCTGTCGGGTGACCAAGGAGGCAACACCCCTATCGCACATCCTTCGAGGGCAATCAGGGAACTCTCCCATTTCCCACAGTCCCGTGGCCCTCCTTGCCCATGATTTCCTGGTATGGTAGACACGGGGGAGAGAGGGGAGACACCCCTTCATGCCCATGTGAGAAGGTCAAGACTTCTCATTTGGTTTTGGGAGAAGAGAACCCAGCTGCTCTCTGGTCTGTTGGCCACTGGGCAGCGCTTGGACCTGAGGTGGAATGAGTAGGTGCAGGAAGGGGCCGCTCACCTGGCCCTGCTGATCCCAGGTGGCCCGTTCCTGCCTCCGCTGCACGCAGCTTCTCTTGCTGACAGCCTTTCTTGCTGCTGCTTCTTGGCGGCAACAGCTATAATTTCCCCATATAGTATCTAATTTGAACTTCCACAAGCCTCCTCCCCTTAAAATGCTTAATTATTATGTTCTTCTAAAATATTGAAGGGAATCTTCCCAGCCGTATGAATTTCCCTGGAGGAGAAGAAGATAAACCAGCAATTAGTGACATGAACTCAGGTCCTGGAAAGTCCACGTGGGTTCAGGGGACGTGTTCAGCCCCAAGACTCCACCTGGGAGAGTGTGCCTGCTGGGAAACAGGGCACGCTGACTTGCCTGAAAGGCTGATGGTGGCAGGCATGGCAGGGGCTGAAGTGCACCTCTACCTTCACTTCGGCTGCTTCTGACCCATGTTTTTCCCTGGGCGCCCTACTCCCCTAACAGCACAAAGCACTTTTGCTCCCAAAGCCCGCCAGGCCACAGAGCTTGAAGCAAGTTGGCCCTTTACTGCTCTACTTCCTTTTCCAGAACACTTCCTTTACCTTGTTAAAAAAAAAAATCTCATTTTTAAAAAAGTTCTAGGTCTCCTGGTCATGTTATATCATACCTTGAGTCACTTGCCTGTGGGACCACACAAGGCCCTCCCCTTGCCCTTGACTTCCTCCTGACTAATGACAGTCCCATTCCACCTTGGCCACACTGTCCCCTGAACATGCCCCAGGTCACGTCATGACTTGCCAAGGCCACCAATGACTTCTCCAAAACTAAAACGTCATTCTCTGGGCTTGAACACAATTCCCATCTCCTCCTTGTCCTGTACCCTCAGTCCCACTATTCCTACTCTGGGACATCAGTGAGTCCTGCACACACACACACACACACACACACACACACACACCCCTTCCATTTTCACCCCATGTAACAAGACTTCTCTTGATAAGAACAATCCTAAGATCCCCAACCAGCCTGGACTAGATTTGATGTTCACCACCAGGGAGTTAGATGCTCTGTCCCAGCTTCTGTGCAAGTGGCTTTCTCTGTGCTTCTACCACATGGCTGAGTGGGAGAAAATCTAACCAAAACATGCATAGAGTAACTTCACATGGCGCCACTTACCAATCCCTTCGTTCCTGTTTGTTTAGATACCCGGCATTGAGCCCTAGTGACAGAGGAGCTAGAAAGAAATTGTTGAGGCAGACAGTGAGGGTAAAAGACTGCTCGGCGGAATTTCCCTTTTAACAAAAAGCAGCCCCCGAATAATTTCTTTTCTAACAAAAGGCAGCCTGGAAAAATGAGCTGCAGACATAGATAAGCAAGCTGGAAGCTTGCACAGGTGAGTGCCGGCAGCTGTGCTAATAGAAAAGGACTGACTGGAAGCTAGGCGTGTTCAACATGGAGGCTCCGTCTTCTCTTCCCTTTGTCACCACGTGTACTGTAAAGAAGCAGGCAACATGGCGCCTGCCAGGTAGCGAATCATCTGCATAATGAAAGATTAGGGTGGGGCAGCCAGCTTTTTCATGCACTATGCAAATGGCATGCCTAGTTCTAACCAGTTTTTTGTGCCTCAGGTAAATGCACGCCTGGTCCGGCAAACCTTTCATGCCCTGTGTAAATCAGACACCACCTCCTCAAGCTCATCTATAAAACCCCTTGCATTTTGCCACAGACCAGAAAACCTGCTAGGGACCCCTCTCTCTACAGGAGAGAGCTTTTCTCTTTCTTTCACCTATTAAACTTCCACTCTGAAGCTCACCCCTTGGGTGTCCAGGTCCTAGATTTCCATAGTCGTGAGACAACAAATCTTGGATATTTACCCCAGGCAATGACACTGCTTCACTAGGACCATAGGACAACCTGGGCTGGCCTCCCATATGGGCAAGGAGAGCAGTGTGGGGACCCCACTGAATTCCTAGGGAGAGAGATGTGATTCCCAGGCTGGCATCTTTAGCTGGCACAGGCTTGTGAGAGCAGAATGTGAGTATCCTGTCCCAAACCAGGTCAGTACTGTCACGCTGGTGACCTGAAATAGCCTTGGTAGAAATATTTACACCATGGAAATTGGCAGAACTGGTCCTGTACGTATTCCAGAGGGCCACTGCCAGCACCTGCCGCAGAGGCCAGAACCCAAGGCTATGTCACAGTGACTGCCAAGGTTTGCTGGGGACAGACAGCTGCCATGGGCTGCAAGTTAACTGAGACTTTCTTAGGGAATGAGATCGCACCAGATGCTACAGAGGAAACCAATCACTTTTACTTATTTTGTTTTAATTTTTTTGAGAGACAGGGCCCACTCTGTCACCCAGGCTGAAGGGCAGTGGAATGATCATGAAACCACCGTTGCAAAAATTTTAACAGTGAGAAAATTATGACAGTGAAAGAGATCTGATCTAACCAACTCCATCTTGCCTTTAACCTTCAAACTGCCCTTGGTCATTCCTGGGCATGAGCCAAGTCAACTCGTTGAGAAATTTAGTTTATAGGTTAAATTATAATAGCCCTTTCCAAAATTAACTGCCTTTGTGAAACTAATAAAAGGCCACCAGGTTAGGGGATGAGAGGGGCTTGAATTCTGCTAAGATACAGACGTAGTTAAATAATTACCAATCGTTATTCCAGAAGCCACAACGTTTGCAACTTGTCCAATTACTCCTGCAGATAACATCACTATTGTAGAACCAAAGACTGGCCTTTTGAGATGTCTCTTCAAGATTTTGCTGATGGCCTCACCTGGACCAGCCCCTTCCCCATGGCTTCTACCCAGAAGTGGCTCAGGGCTCACAAGGGCAGTTTTCAACCTCCCTGATTCCTTCCCCAGTGAGCCAGCCCTCCCCTTCCCTCACCCACTGCCTGCCAAAGAATCCTTCGACAACCCTAACCTCTGAATTTTGGGGAAGGCTGATTTGAGGAATAATAAAACTCATCTCATGTTTGGTGGCTCTATGGGTATTAAACTCTTTTTCTGTTGCAATTCCCTGTCTTGAAAAATCTGCTCGATCTAGGCAGCTGGCAAGATGAACGATTCAAGCAGTTATAATCAGAGCTCACTGAAGCTCAAACTCCTGGCCTCAAGCAATCCTCCCACCTCAGCCTCCCAAGTAGCCAGAACTACAGGCACAAACCACTATACCTGGATACGTTTTTTTGTTTTTTGTAGAGATGGGGTCTTGCTGAATTGCCAAGATGGTCTCAAACTCCTGGCTTCAAGCAATCTTCCCACCTCAGTCTCCCAAAGTGCTGGGGTTATAGGTGTGAGCCACTATGCCTGGCCTTGAATACTTTAATTCTCTCTCATGACCAATACAATGCAAATGCTTTCGATATTTCATTTTTTCTCATTAAGAGGTACTTCAAACAGCGCATCAAAATGCCCAAACTCAGAAACACTGTCTTATATTCAGATAAACTAATTGCACTTGAATAGTTAATTCCTGCAGATAGCACAACTTATCTCAGTGCTTTAAGATACTCTGTTTATAAGGCCTATGACATACCCCCTTAAAAGTGTTACAGGAGGCCGGGCGCGGTGGCTCATGCCTGTAATCCCAGCACTTTGGGAGGCAGATCATGAGGTCAAGAGATGGAGACCATCCTGGCCAAATGATGAAACCCGTCTCTACTAAAAAAATACAAAAATTACCTGGGCATGGTGGTGCAGACCTGTAGTCCCAGCTACTTGGGAGGCTGAGGCAGGAGAACTGCTTGAACCTGGGAGTCAGAGGTTGCAGTGAGTCAAGATCTCACCACTGCACTCCAGCCTGGCGCCTGGCGACAAAGTGAGATTCTGTCTAAAAAAAAAAAAAAGCGTTACAGGAAAGGGGTCTGACTCAGACCCTAAGAGAGGGTTCTTGGATCTTGCACAACAAAGAATTCAGGGCAAGTCCGTAAAGTGAAAGTTTATTAAGACAATGGAGGAATAAAAGAATGGCCACTCCATAGACAGAGCAGCCCTGAGGGTGGCTGGCTGCCTATTTTGATGGTTATTTCTTGATGATATGCTAAACAAGGGTGGATTATTCATGCCTCCCCCTTTTAGACCATATAGAGTAACTTGGCAACTGAGTTGCCATGGCATCTGTAAGCTGTCCTGGCACTGGTGGGAGTGGAACAGTGAGTCTGACCAGAGGTCACTCCTGTGGCCATCTCAGCTTTGGTGGGTTTTAGTGGCTTCTTTACTGCAACCTGTTTTATCAGCAAGGTCTTTATACCCTGTGTCTTGTGCTGACCTCCTATGTCACCCTGTGACTTAGTATGCCTTAACCCTCTGGGAGTGCAGCCCAGTAGGTCTCAGCCTCATTTTACCCAGCCCTTATGCAAGATGGAGCTGCTCTGGTTCACACGCCTCCGACAAAAGCAATAATGTGGTGAGGCTTATCATGTCCCTTGTCAAGACACACCGGCCTTTCTAAGGGATTTGACAGAACCCCTGGGTCTGGACACTGTGGCAGACCAGAAGTTGAGGCCTAAGCACAAGGCTAAGTGTCTCGTTCAATCGTCTCAGCAAGCCTGTGAGGTGGGCACTATTATTGTCCCCACTTTACAGATGAGGAAACTGAGGCCCAGAGAGGTTAAGGAACTGGGGCAAAGTCATACAGCTTGTAAGTGGAAGAGGTGGGTGTGAGTCTGGCTGGCTGTTCACAGAATCTGTACCAGAATCCACAGTCCAGGAGGACTAAGGAGGGGAGAGCCGGAGCAATGCCTGGGCCAGGAGGCCTGGAGCACGCTGATCTTAGCTTTCACTTTCCACAGTAGGGTAAGCGCATTTGCTTCCAGGAAGGAAGGGTCCGGATGTGAGGTTTAAAAATACGAGGACTTTGCCCCCATTCCCAGGGAGGAAGAAAGTGGCAACCAAGTTACAGGAAAAGAGGTAATCAGATCCTGTGGGCCACTTGGATTTTTTCAGCAGCTGCCACAGGGTGGGGCTTATTCATTCCCCAGGGTCATAAGTAGATTTGACGACTTCCCAAGCATGTGCCTCAGAGCAGGAGCAAGGCTGTCCCAGGATCCAAGAGAGGACTGCTACCAGTGACTCACTCTCACTAGCTCGAGGCCCGAGCCTCCACCCAGAATTGACAAGGGAGACAAACCAGCCCAGGACACCACTGTCAGTCCCAGGAATGGAAGTCAGTACCAGGGAGGACTTGGGCCAGAGGAGGCTCTCCAAGCTGACAATACTTCCATGCCCTCTTCTGCTGCTTTTTAACCAATAAGATGGAACATCTTTGGTGTGGAAAGAAAACTTTTTGTCCAACTGTGCCCAGAGGCAGAGAAGTGAGCCCTAGGGCTTCCAGCCCAGGACTCTGCCTAGGCCAGGATCCTAGTGCTCTACTTACTCCAGGCCCAGCAGGTCTCAAGGCATTTCCCATGGGGAGTTTCACTCCAGTGCCCATATCCCATTCACCACAGCCTAGAAGGAGCGGTTATCCATCTACCCCACGCAGCCTGCAGCTTCTCAGCTCCCAAATCTACCACCTCCCTTTTGCTTCAAGGCAGAGTCCCCCCGCCCGCCACCCCACTCACGTCAATCCACAGAGGCCACTGCATTGCTTTGGGGTCTTTACTATTTCTGTGAGTTGTGCCATAACATAGGTTGCTTCTGTTCTTAGTTGTTTCTGTTATGCCTGTTGAATATGCTTGATAAGTAAACAATTGAAGTGTTCTGATCTCTCTGTCTCCTCTAAAAGCTTAATCAGTGGTGGTGTTTACATGAAAGAGTGAGAGGGTACATGTGAGCCAATGAGCTTGGATGGCATCCCCTCCTCTAGACCAGCGGTTCTTTCCTTGCCTGCATCACCCCGGACTTTCGAAAACCCTCATGCCTGGGGCACAGCCTGACCCATACATCAAATTCCATGGGCGAGGGACCCAGGCAAGAGTATGTTTCAAGCTCCCCAGCCAAGGCTGAAAAGCAGCACATGGGCTCTGCTTCTGAAACCACCTTTGCAAAAAGTCTATCGGAGAGAAAGATTGTAACAGTGAGCTGAGCTAACCTACTCCCCATCTGGCCTTTCCCTTAATTATTCCTGGGCTTCGGGGCTAAGCTAACATTGAAAGACATTTGGATTACAGTTTCAACGACAGTAGTCCTTCCCCTAAATTCAAGCACCTTTGGAAAGCTAATGAAAGGGGGGATGGGCAGAGAGGAGCATGTTCCTGCTAAGATACAGACATAAATTTCCAGCCATTCCTGCAGATACCATCACTATTGTAGATTAGACTTTCGAGATATCTTTTCAAGTGTTTTGCATGTATGACACTGATGATTCCACCTGAACTTACCAAACCACACTTGTGGCCCCACCCAGGAGTGATTCTGGTCAGGAGGACAGCTTCTACCTGCTGTGATTTCATCTCTGCCCCAACCAATCAGTAGCAAGCTAGCCACCCCCACCTCTGTCCCACACTGCCTTTGAAAAACTCCTACAAATTTTGGACGAGAACTGATTTGAGGTTGTGGCCTCCTGTCTATTAAACTCCTCTTTACTGTGACAGGAAAATGAACCTTGGGACGCCCAGGGCACTAAGCTGAAGGGAAAAGTCAAGCTGGGAGCTGCTTAAGGCAAAACTGTCTCCCACTCTATTCAGTCATCGCTACTCACTGAGATACACACACTATCTGATTGCCTCTTTTGGAAAGGCTAATTCGAAACTCAAAAGAATGCAGCCAGGCCGGGCACGGTGGCTCAAGCCTGTAATCCCAGCACTTTGGGAGGCCGAGGCAGGTGGATCACGAGGTCAAGAGATCAAGACCATCCTGGTCAACATGGTGAAACCCCGTCTCTACTAAAAATACAAAAAAATTAGCTGGGCATGGTGGCGCGTGCCTGTAATCCCAGCTACTCGGGAGGCTGAGGCAGGAGAATTGCCTGAACCCAGGAGGCAGAGGATGCGGTGAGCCGAGATCGTGCCATTGCACTGCAGCCTGGGTAACAAGAGCAAAACTCCGTCTCAAAAGAGGCCGGGCGCCGTGGCTCACGCCTGTAATCCCATCACTTTGGGAGGCCGAGGCGAGTGGATCACAAGGTCAAGAGATCGAGACCATACTGGCCGAAACGGTGAAACCCCGTCTCTACTAAAGATACCAAAAATTAGCTGGGCATGGTGGCGCGTGCCTGTAATCCCAGCTACTCGGGAGGCTGAGGCAGGAGAATTGTCTGAACCCAGGAGGCGGAGGTTTCGGTGAGCCGAGATCGCGCCATTGCACTCCAGCCTGGGTAACGAGCGAAACTCCGTCTCAAAAAAAAAAAAGAATGCTGCCATTCGTCTCTCACCTACCTATGACCTGGAGCCTCCCTCCCCACTTCCTTTACTTCCAGTTGCCCTGCCTTTCCCTACCAAATTGATGTTCATCTTAAATATACTGGTTGATGCCTCATGTCTCCCTAAAATGTATAAAACCAAGCTGTTCACTGAACACCTTGTCCTTAACCTAGGCAAAAATAAGCTTTCTACATTGACTGGGACCTGTCTCAGCTATTCGGGGTTCACACTGCAATGCCGCAGTCTTTATTTGAGCAGCGGGCAGGACTCACAGCTGAGCAGTGACACTGCTCCGTATGTAAACCCCACACCGATCCTATTGAAGGGAAGATTGTGATGCTGGAGGGAGGAAGTGGAGCTGAGATTCTACATTTCAAACAAGCGCCCAGGTGGGGGCGCTGCTGCTGGCCCCACAGGCCTTAGTTAGAGTAACAAGCACTAGATTACTTGGAACTTCTTGGAACTGCCGTGCATACCACCTCATCTTGGCCTTCTCACACATTTTGTGGTTGCTTGATCAACCTCCCACTAGACTGAGAGCAAGGATACTTTTTTGTTTTTTTGAGACGGAGTTTCGCTCTTGTTGCCCAGGCTGGAGTGCAATGGCGCGATCTCGGCTCACCGCAACCTCCGCCTCCTGGGTTCAGGCAATTCTCCTGCCTCAGCCTCCTGAGTAGCTGGGGTTACAGGCCCGCGCCACCATGCTCAGCTAATTTTTTGTATTCTTAGTAGAGACGGGGTTTCACCATGTTGACCAGGATGGTCTCGATCTCTTGACCTCGTGATCCACCTGCCTCGGCCTCCCAAAGTGCTGGGATTACAGGCTTGAGCCACCGCGCCCGGCCTAAGCAAGGATACTTTCTGGCTCCCCGCTCACTGTGTGCTGGATTGATAGCACAAGGTAGTGTTCCATTATTGCATGCATGCATGAAGTGATTAAATAAATAGAATGAACTTCAAAATGTCCCCAAAGAGACCCAAGTGCCTATTGCTTGTGGACTGTACCCAATATGCTCTCCCTGGGACAGCCCAGAGCCTACCTGGCTGATGCCTGAGCTGCTGACCACATGAGGCCGGGAACTTAGAGACTCAGAAGTCAGAAAGGTACATCCTGAACTGAAATAGAAAGCACTGGAGGCTGCCTGAACCTTCCTAAGGAAGGGTGGGGCCACCCAGCCCAGAAGGGAGAGGAGAGAAGACCAGAAGGTTAGGCTGGGGGAGGAGGAAAGGGCAGGGCAGGAGGGCTGGCCCCAGGGGAGAAGGGCCTCTATTGACGGCAACATCTGATCTGCCTCTCCTTCCTGCTAATCCTAAATCACAACAGTGTGAAATCTGAGCAAGTGTGAATGCCTCAGGCTCCAGCTGTTTTTCATATCAAGCCCCAGTTCCAGCCTGTCAGAGAGAGAAGCCCCCATGCTGGGGATGCAGCCACGAGAGGCCGCAGGGTTGGGGGCTAATCCCTGCAGAGTGGTGGGGAGACACCACAGGGTGGGGGGACACCTGTGGGGAACCTGGCCTGGTCTCTCTAGCCCAGCTGCCACCGTGGCTCTGGGTGGACAGCCCCATTGCTGCCCCCGGGGACCTCCAGTTCTGCCTTCCTGACCATGTGAGTGTCTCCCACACTCTGGGATGCAAACCAGGCAGGCAGGGGATGGGCAGGAGCAGCTGCCTCCCTGGGAAACTGCGACCCTGGGGGAGCCAGCGAGAGACAAACCCCAGCCAGGCCTAAACCACAGGCCAGGGAATCGGCTGGGGGCAGCTCAGTTGCTGGGGGCTGGATTACCCAGAGGAGATGAACAAAGGCGGCTTCAGAGGGATTACTGGGCACATTAGACGGGCTGGTCATTAACCCAGATGGAATTGCTCTCAGGGAGGAAGCGCCTGCTGGCACCAGTGTCTAACGGTGGCACTGTGAGGAGGCGGGGGCTCCTGTTACCTTCTCCGGAATTCACTCCTTGAATAGGTAGGGGCCTGGGTGGGACTGAGAGAGCAGCAGACTGGGGCAAGATAGCTTCCTGCTGCTGTAAGGAGAGACGGGACCTGGCCAACTTGCATTTTCATTTATCTCACCTCAGGCCCTGCCAGTGCACTGACAGGTAAATGTAGGGAGGCGCTGTTCGGCTTCAGAGCTGCGGGAGGTGTTGGCCTTGACCGACGACACGTGCCTTCTGGAGGTATCTTCTCCACCTTCCTCCGGCTGCCCAGGGAGAAGCCTGAGTGATGCTCTCGTGGCCCTGCTCCTCCTTCTGCAGAGACCTGACCCTGGGGAACTGACCCAGAGGCCAGACTGGCCCAATCTGATTGCCACTCTTATAATTTGCAACTGGGACTAAAAGCCTGGGTCAGTTTGCTGCTGGCGCTGGGTGATGCGGATCCAGGGCTGAGGGCACCATTTTGGAATAGCCCCAATAGGCCAAGTGCAAACTCAGCAGAGGAAGCCAATCCAGAGAGAGGGAGGAGAGAGAGAAGGAAGTGGACACAGAGACAGAGAGAGACAGCAGAGACAGAGACCAAGGGAGAGATTTCTTTCTTCCAGCCCCTTAGGCAGCCTGCCCATGGGTTTCATGAGGCATCCCAATTCCTCTCATAAATATCTTTTTACTCTACTTAAAATAGACCAAGCTAGCTTCTGTTCCATAAAAGTCCATCATTCAGGGCTGAGTGTAGTGCTTCACTCCTATAATCCCAGCACTTTGGGAGGCTGAGGCAGGCAGTTCACCTGAGGTCAGGAGATTGAGACCAGCCTGGCCAACATGAGTGAAACCCAATCTCAACTACATATACAAAAATTAGCTGGGTGTGGTGGTGCAGGCCTGTAATCTCAGCTACTTGGGAGGCTGAGGCAGGAGAATCACTTGAACCTGGGAGGCAGGAATTGCAGTGAGCTGAAATCTTGCCATTGTACTCCAGCCTGGTAGACACAGCAAGACTCTGTCTCAAAAAAAAAAAAAAAATTCCATCATTTAAATGTTCATTCATGGGGGTGGCCAAGGCCAGATCGCAGGATAGTGCTGAGCCCAGAAGCTAGGTCAGAACCAGGGATGTCCAGCCTGGATGGTGCTTCATCTGTCTCCAAGGAGTCCTGGGAGCTGAGGGGAGCACGAAGATCGCAGACTGACCTTGACTTTGGTCCTGACGTGGGTTGGGGCATCTCTGGATCCTGTGAGGTCTACAGGCTGCCCCATCCTTCAGGAATCTATACTTCATCTGGCCCACTGGCCCCGGCACTGCTCCCGACCATCAGAGGACCTTTTGGGTGATGAGACCTGCTGCCCCCACCCTAGCTCCTTCCTGATATCAGGGAGCAATTGCATTTGGCCAGGAAATAGCCCAGTATCCAGTTTCTGGGAAAGGTAGACGACATTATTTGAACCTGAAACATGCCAGAGGTAATCAGATCCGTCACAGAAAACTGAGAAGCCTGTAATTCATGAAGAAGAGCTTGGAGACGGGAACCACCAGCCCCCTCCATTGTCCCCAGGGGGTGGGGAAGATGCTGAGATGAAAAAGTCACCTCCCCCCAGCAGAGTGACCCTCTCTCACCGAGCGAGTATTGGTGCGGACAGAGGGCTGCGGGACTTCAAGAGTTTCTGTTCCCACCAGGCTGGATCCGGACTTGCTCCAGGACAGCTCCTACGCTGCAGCAGCTGTTTCTGGGGTCCTGGAGCTCCAGGTGGCTGCTGGGGGTTCTGAGGACCTTTGTCATCCCTGATTCCCCCATGATAACCATGTTAAGTGCCTGAACGACTGGGCCTCCCAAAAGTCTTTGGGCTACTTCTGGCTCTTTTGATCCACCACGATCAAATCCTGACCAGGGATGTGGTGTACCTTACCCCTGACCCCTGGTCAGGATTTCCCCAGCTCAAACCTCGGCTTACCGGCCAATTGCTTTCTTATGAGAATCCCAAAAGTTCAGAATTCAAAGATGCTGAGGGACAAATAGAAGTCGTGTTTATAAGGAAGGGAAAGAGGATGCTGGTGGTGGAGCTGTGGTCCCATCACAGAGATGAGGGAGATGGGCTATTTGCAGGCCTCGTCTCTAGGTGCTGGTTTACTGGAAGGGACCAGGAGGGACTGAGGATTTGAGGAATGCAGACAGGAACTCACCTTTATTGGATTCCTACTGAATCCCATTTAATCTCCGAAGCTGTCCTATAAAGCATGACTGCATTCCTTTTCAGATGAGGAAACCAAAGCTTAAAGAATTGACTGATACGTCTACGCTCATGGGTGTGTTCTACACTACCACCATAGGCAGACTTGCCCGGGTCTGGCCTCCCCACCTCCGCCCCCACCATCAGCCTCCCACTGAGGCTCCCAAATGAGGTTTGCAGCACTCATTCAGCCATTTAATAAGATTTACATACAGTCATGCGCCACATAGTGGCATTTCTGTCAATGACTGACCTCTTATGTGACAGTGACCCCATGAGATTATAATGGAACCAAAAAATCCCTATCACCTAAAGACCCCACAGCACAACCCATTACTCTTTCTATATTTAGATCCACGATATTTACCATTGTGCTCCAATCACCTGCAGTATTCAGTACGGTAGTGTGCTGTACAGGTTTGTAACCTAGGGGCAATAGGCTGTACCCTCTAGCCTACATGTGTAGTAGGTGACACCGTTTAGTTTCTGTAAGTACACACGATGATGTTTGCACAATGTAAACCCAAAGTATCTGAGACAGGTCTCAATTTAGAAAGTTTATTTTGCCAAGGCTAAGGACACACCTGTGACACAGCCTCAGCTAGTCCTGATGACTTCGTGAGGCCGGTGGGGTAGACCTTGGGGTTATCTGTTTTAGGGAGACATGAGACATTAATCAGTGCATGTAAGAGGTACATTGGTTTGGTCCAGAAAGGCAGGACAGCTAGAAGTAGGGGCTTGTAAGTTGTAAGTAGATTTAAGGATTTTTGGATTGGCAATTGGTTGAATTATTTATTTATTTATTTTTGAGACAGAGTTTCGCTCGTTACCCAGGCTGGAGTGCAATGGTGCGATCTCGGCTCACCGCAACCTCCGCCTCCTGGGTTCAGGCAATTCTCTTGCCTCAGCCTCCCAAGTAGCTGGGATTACAGGCATGCACCACCATGCCCAGCTAATTTTTCATATGTTTAGTAGAGACGGGGTTTCACCATGTTGACCAGGATGGTCTCGATCTCTTGACCTTGTGATCCACCCGCCTTGGCCTCCCAAATTGCTGGGATTACAGGCGTGAGCCACCGCGCCTGGCCTGGTTGAGTTATTATCAATAGAAAGGAATGTCTGGGTTAAGATAAGGGGTTGTGGATGCCAAGGTTTGATCATGCAGATGAAGCCTCCAGGTAGCAGGCTTCAGAGAGACCAGACATTAAATATTTCTTATCAGACATAAAGACCGTTCTATCAGTAATTCCAAAAGGAAGGAGGGAATGATGAGGTATGTCTTGCTCCCACTTCCCATCAAGACCTGAACTAGTTTTTTTAGGTTAACTTTGGAATGCCCTTGGCTGAGCACAGGAGCCTATTCAGATGGTTGGTGGGGCCTTATAATTCTATTTTTGGTTTACAACAATATCCAAATTACCTAATGACGCATTTCTTAGAATGTACCCCTGTCGTGAAGTGACACCTAATTGTAGATAGATGGAATAGAATGGAAATAAAAGGAGGGAGGCAAAGGCGCAGAATAACGAGAGTAAGAGAGAAAGCTGGGCTGGGAAGAAAGAAAGGAGGAGGTGGTGGGAACAGATGGCCAGGTGGCCCCTAAATCAGACTGTGGACAACTTATTAAGGTGTGACTCCAGGCCTCTCCCTGACCTCTCACCTGCTGAAACTGAATCTCTGAGTCTACTTTTCAACAAGCTCCTTGGGTGATTCTTATATGAAAGTTTGGGAACCACTGCAGCCTAGACTGGGCTAGCCAGGGCAGCCGCCAATACCTGTGGGTGGCCATTTAAATGGGAATAAGCTAAAATTAAAGATTCACTTTCTCCCTCACAGGAAGCCCCATGTTAAGTGCTCAATAGGCACATGCAGCCGGGAGCTATCTGGCCCCGCTGTCCATGTAAGGTGTTGATTCCCAGCTCTCTCCCTATTGCCTGGTCATAGGAAGGGATGTCTGCCCCATCCTTAAAAGTGCCCCACGTCAGGTAATTCTCTCTGCGTCCTCAGAGGGTCAGCACAGGCCTGGTGACTGTGGATTTGGGGGGAGTCTTCCACGCGCCTAACAGTGATGTGGGCCAGACTCCTAACTGTCTCCCTAGCTCCGCCTGAGCCACAACCCGGACCTGTGGTTCCTGATCACCTACAGAGAGGGTGGGTCGAGTGGTCACTACATTTCCTACAGGGCCCCACAGTCCCTTCCCTGTGAGGTCTCTGCAGAACAGGGACCAGTGCTGTAGACTAAGTACTTTGGGCAAGGTCATCTCTTATTCTTGTCCTCACCCACACAGGAAAACTGTGGCTTCAGAATGACCAAGTGGAACCAGGCTGTGCAGTTTCCCAGCAAATGTCCACCTGGGGTCCCAGTGTGGTGTGTAGAGGGTGTGCACACTGTCACAGGCAGCCCTGTCCACAGGTGAGACTCAGAGGGGCTAAGGCGTGGGCTTAGCTCACGCTGGTGAGGGGTGAGACTGAATTTGAATCCAGGCCTAGCTGATCCTCAACCAGTGCTCCTAGGACCCTGATTTCTCTCTTCTTTGTCTCCCAAAGCCTGGCCTCGAGGGGTCTCAGGTCCTGGCTCCAATCTTGAGAGTATCCTGGCCACAGATCCCCAGGATCAAATGTGTATCTTACCCCTTCTTCCTACCGTGAGTCTGGAAGGATTCCTGGTCAAGACCACCTTGATGATCAGTGTTAGGATGATACGGTTTCCCTGTGTCCCCACCAAAATTGCAACTTGAATCGTATCTCCCAGTATTCCTACATGTTGTGGGAGGGACCCTGCGGAGGTCATTGAATCATGGAGGCCGGTCCTTCTCATGCTGTTCCCATGATAGTGAATAAGTGTCATGAGATCTGATAGGTTTATCAGGGGTTTCCGCTTTGGCTTCTTCCTTATTTTTCTCTTGCCACCACCATGTAAGTAGTGACTTTTGCCTCCACCATGATTCTGAGGCCTCCCCAGCCATGAGGAAATATAAGCGCAATTAAACCTCTTTTTCTTCCCAGTCTCGGGTATGTCTTTATCAGCAGAGTGAAAATAGACTAATACACAGGATATCCCTTCTTTCCAGTTAAAGAGGAGTACCTCATCCAGGAATTCCCGGTGCTCGGACGGCCTCCTGTTTACCCCTCGGCCTGCTCCGTCCCGGGAGATAAGGAAGAGCCACCCATTCCCTCCATCACACCAGTGCATGTTTCCTGCTGGACTCCAGGCAACTGCTTCCTAGCCAGGCTTTTTCCCAGGGGCAGGGGTGGAGGCCACCGGCTCTTCAGCTTGTGAGAAAATATGGGAGATGGAGCTCTGGAGAAATGCCAGCAGGTAGGGAGGTGGCACGAAGGGGCCCCTGGCCTGCCTGTGGTGGGCTGTGCGTGGCCCTTCCCTCTAGCGTACACAGAAAGCTCCTCGGCTTTCCACAGAAGACTGGCTGCTTCTCTCCAGCCATGACCCCCTTGCACCTGCACTTGAGGGAAAGCCAGAAGCAGAGCCACACAAGAAGCAGACCAACCCCACTGGCCCCCTAGCAGGCCGGCACTGGGCAGATCTGAAGGGCTGGCTCCCCCTGGAGGCACCAAGACCTGGCGGTGGGCACCGTAGGGTCTGCTCATGAACAACAAACTTTCTCCAGCCAGCCCAGTGCCTGCCTTCTCAGCAGATCCGATGTCATCAGACAGCCGCTAATCATCTCCGAAGCCTTGTTTCCAAAGACACAGGGCATACCTCGTGGGCTTAAAAGACCTACCCCATTTCTCTTCCTCCAACCTCAGCTCCCAGATGGGTGTGATCCCTGTTGGGCAGGAAAACTTCCCTACCCAGCATCCACTTGTTTGTCTCTTCGTCTTTATTTTTGTAGAGATAAAAATCAAAGATGCCTCCAAAGATGGCAGAGATCCAGGAAATCATTATTAACCCATAACACTGGCCTCACCTGGCCTCAGTGAGCAAATCCCCACACCAGGCTCCCCTCAGTAACTCCCATGCTAGTCTCTCAGCAGGAAGGCCCAGTTCTCCTAAATTCTCCTGGGCAGATGGGAAGTTCTCCCAGGCCTTTCTTCTTAAGATGTGACTCCTCTAAGGCACAACAGCCTGCTCAGGCGCCTCATTGTATGTTTAGGCCTCCGAATCCATCTCCCATTATTCAAGTGGGAAAAGCGTCTAGGACCAGCCCTGCAGGCTGCGTGCACTCCAGCCAAACTTCTCAGAAATGTTCTTCCCCAGCTCCTGCATTAACAGATCATCTTGTCTTAAGAAGTCAATAGACTTGAGGCCAGGTGTGGTCACTCACGCCTGTCATCCCAGCACTTTGAGAGGCTGAGGTGGGCGAATCACCTGAGGTCAGGAGTTCAAGACCGGCCTGGCCAACATAGAGAAACCTCTCCTGTACTAAAATTACAAAAATTAGCCGGATGTGGTGGTACACGCCTGTAATTCCAGCTAATTGGGAGGCTGAGGCAGAAGAATTGCTTGAACTGGGGAGCACATGTTGAAGTGAGCCAAGATGGCCCCATTCACTCTAGCCTGGGTGACAGAACAAGACTGTCTAAAAAAAAAAAAAAACTGAAGGACTTGAAAGCTGTCTTCTCACTGTCTCCCTTCCCTCCCCTCGGTTCACAGTCTTCTTTTCAGATGGGCAGGCCTCCCAGGGAACTCCCTGGGGGAGTTATGCACAGCCGCTGCCTCCCTCCCTCCCATCAGTTACGCATTTTGGCTGAGTTGTTTCCCTGGTTAGCATTTGCTGGGAAAGTGAATGTTTCAGAGGCTATGAGGTCAAGACATTACTACTAGGTATTTACAAACGAATGGAAGATGTAATTGCCTTGGGGCAGAATTTAAAACTCTTAAGGGAAATTCTGAACATGATTAGAACTCATTAACCTGAAGGAAGCGAAGACACAGTGTTAGCAAAGAGGCCAGCACCCTTTATTTCATAGCTTTCTCCATTCCTTATTTGAAGCTAAGACCAGTAGGGTGTTAGGAAGCTCTTCCTCGCCTCTTAGTCCCTGTGTCATATTGGTCACGGTTCTCAGTTGCAGACAATAGAATCTATCTAGCTGGTTTTCAGCAGGACATTTATTAAGGACATTAGAAAACTCACTGCAATGTTGCAAGGACTGGAGGCACCCAAGCTTCTAGGAACGACTTCCAGCACATTGAAGAACGGCCCTGGTAAGGGAGCTGCTGACACTGACAACCCCGAAATCACACGCATTTGCGGGTAAGAACCCTGGTTCCTGCTTGTTTCATCGCTTTCAAACCAAAGTCCATGTGATCGGTAGAAACTAAGTCACGTGTCTGCAGCCTTGCGGCAAGCCAGAAATCCGCGTCTGGCCGCCATGCCCGGAAGGTAGAGCCACAACATGGGGAAGCCTTTGAAATATGGAGAGACTGTTGAAATGTCAGGGTACCCAGGAATGATCACAGTCGGCCACACAGACAGAATTCCCCTTTCCACGAATCACCGTGTGACACAGAAAGTCTACATTCAAATCTGCCTTCTTTCTAGAGGCCCCTGTTCAAGGCCTTAGTTTGAGAGCATATGAAGAAACCTATAGAAAAAGGATTTTGATTTTGGTGTGACCTGAAGACTCTTTTATAGTCTTTGTAAGTTCTTTTAGGCTGACTGATGGCGCCAAAGATGCCATGACCACCCCCGAGACCCGCAGGTACACCTCTGGAGGGCCTTCCGGAATTAGAGAACCTGACGTAGCTGGAAGATCGTGAAAAACGGAAGAACAGTCAAGCCCGGGTGGCTAACTCACCTGAGGCATTCTTCTGTTGCTTCTTATTCCAGTTGCAGCTTCTCCCTGCTGTTAGAAACATGTCGGGCGAAATTCTTTGAAGTCTCTGACTCTTACCTGCAGTGTCCTCTGCTTGGATTGCAGCTCTCTCCTCTGGTCCCTCTATAACACCTGGCCCAGACGTTCAGGTGGGAGCTTGCTAAACAGGCATAGGCTAAAATCTGTCTCTGCCGCTACACAGCTGTGTGATCTTCGAGGTGTCACCTAATTTTTCTTATCCTCAGTTTATGCATCTGTAAAATAGGGTAATATTACTGACTTCCTAGGTTGTCCAGGGAGTAAATGGATAATAGATAAAAAGGGGCCACATAGATAGTAAACCCTCAGGATTCTGTCCCTTCTCCTTTCTATTTATTTTTATTTTTATTTTTAAAAACGGGGTTTCACCATGTTGGTCAGGCTGGTCTTGAACTCCCGACCTCAGGTGATCCGCCCGCCTTGGCCTCCAAAGTGCTCGGATTGTAGGCGTGAGCCACCACGCCTGGCCCTTCTCCTTTCTAATGATGTTTTGTACACTCCTGTGTTACAATACTTACACTAAACTGTGCCATTTGGACATTTACCTATTTTTAAAATCTGCTTTGTGGCCCGTTGCTTTCCTGCAGTGTAAAAAAAAATACATAAAATACAATATTGGAAAACATAAAGGAAAGCTAAAATTACCTATTTTCCAAGCACATTGAAAAAATTATTAAATAATGTTAAGATTACTCGTTCATCGGCCGGGGGCGGTGGCTCACGCCTATAATCCCCGCACTTTGGGAGGCCGAGGCGGGTGGATCACAAGGTCAAAAGATCGAGACCATCCTGATCAGCAAGGTGAAACCCCATCTCTACTAAAAATACAAAAATTAGCTGGGCATGGTGGCGCGTGCCTGTAATCCCAGCTACTCAGGAGGCTGAGGCGGAGAATTGCCTGAACCCAGGAGGCGGAGGTTGCGGTGAGCCGAGATCGCGCCATTGCACTCCAGCCTGGGTAACAAGAGCGAAACTCCGTCTCAAAAAAAAAGAAAAAAAAAAAAGATTACTCGTTCATTTGCAAGTAGTCTTGTATCTGACTCTATTCCCTAGAGGAAACCTTGCTAAAAGTTGTGTTACATCATTCATTCTATTTTATTTGCAACTTATTTTTTTTCCCTTAACAATGTACCATATCTTTACAGGTGACTTCATAAAAGTCTACATCAGTTTTAAAAATATACCACATATTTCATAGTTTTATTTAACCAGGGCTCTCCTAGTGGACAGTGCTTGTTTCGAACTGTTGTGATGAGCACTCCCATATGTACACGTGGCACACACATATGCCGTCATTTCTGGAGAGGAGACTTCTAGAAATGAGACTCTTCCATCACAGACTGTAAACATCCACTGTGTTGTCAGAAACTGCCCTTTTAAAATATCGTGTTGATTTTCATCCATCCAATCAGTACCTCTTTCCCCACATCCTTTCCGACACTGGGGGCCATCTATCTAAAATTCTAGACGACCGTGTAAGTTAAAATGATAAGTCACCCAGAGAATAGATTGTCCGTTTGTATCCCTCCTTCGGTCGAGTGCCTGTTTATTTCATTTGCCCACTTTTCTATTGGTTCTCTTTTCTTTTACATTTGTATGGTGGAGACAGTAATCGTTTGTTTGTGAAAGGTGTCGTAAATAGATTTTTCTTCCAAGCAGTCATTTATCTTGTAGTGATTTGTTTACTAGTCTGCACTCTTGGAAGGCAGGGCCGTGTGTTATTCAGGCTCTAGTAACTGAGACAGTAGCTGGCTTATTGCTGGCTCTCAGCAGTGTCTGTTGGATTAATGAGGGAATCTCTACATGGATGGCAGATAAATCAAGGGAATGTCAGTGTCCATTAGCAAAACACTGAGTTAGGGGATTTTAAAATAAAATGTGTATTCTGGAAAATGTCAATTGTGTCTATCCATTTTCTCAAAGTTTCATCTTAAGTTCAGCTTACTGTAGCAGAAACCACTGTAGATCTTGGATTTTGCTTTTCAATTTCTGAGTATTATAAGACCCTCAAAATAAACATAAAACATATTTTGTGACAAAATCCATAAGCATAAATACCAGATTAAAAAAAAACTAGAAAAATATGTATCTACCTTGAATCAGGACTGAATAAAGAGAAGTACGCTAGTGAATAATTCTATCAGAAGAGGGGTCATATGGATGGTTAACATTAAAGTGATATCAAGGAATCATGAACCGTTTTTTTGTAATGACTTCATCACAGTAGGTTTATATTGTGGGGAAAAACTCTGGACTCCCACTGTAAACTCAGGCAACTGATCAAGTCCCTTAACCTCAAGCTCATCATCTGTAAACAAGGGAAACCTATCTGCCTCGACAACTTTAACAATCTGTCTATCCTTTCAGCCATTTACTCATTCATTTCTTCAAAATTTTGTGGCAGGCAACTTATAGTGAAAATTGATTTAATTAATGTATTTATTTATTTCTGAGACGCAGTCTCACTCTGTCGCCCAAGCTGGAGCGCAGTGGCGAAATCTTGGTTCACGGCAACCTCTGCCTCCCGGGTTCAAGAGATTCTCGTGCCTCAGCCTCCTGAATAGCTGGGACTACAGGCATGCGCCACCACACCTGGCTAGTTTTTTTGTATTTTAGTAGAGACACGGTTTCACCATGTTGCCCAGGGTGATCTTAAACTCCTGAGCTCAGGTGATCCACCCGCCTTGGCCTCCCAAAGGGCTGGGGTTATAGGCGTGAGCCACCCTGCCCGGCCGAAGACATTTAATTTAGATAAGTATGCATGGAAAAGTGACTTGCACACTATAAAAAATATGCTACAATCATAATATGGATGCTATACTTAAAATTATTTAGCTTATAAAGACAGAGTGGAAAATACCTCTACGGTACCCCAAGAATGTAGTGAACAGATACACTGATACAGCTTTTGAAACATAAATAAAAACACCTTATTTAAAACACTGTGAGACAGACTGGAGTAGAATACAGTTTTTATTATATTTTATTATTGGAGGTCACAGTGAGACAGACTGGAGTAGAATACAGTTTTTATTATATTTTATTATCAGAGGTCACAGTGAGACAGACTGGAGAATACAGTTTTTATTATACTGAAGTATTTGCAGCAAATCAATACATTGAAAACATGTATGTACACACATTTATATACTATATAATATATACAGTATTTGCAATATAGGCAAACATATATATAGCATCTGTGTGACAGGGAATCAGCTGAGAAAAGATGACCTGCTTGCATGTTTGCAGGATGAGTTTGAATGAGTAGAATTAAATGATGGGATGATGAGCATAAAAGCTATCGGACAGTAATAGTTACACAGCACACTCTTTAATGTGCCACATCTCATTTAACCTTTGCAACCCCATGAGGTAGGTATCATAAATATTATAGATGAGGTATTAGAAAATAGATCGCTGGTCTTGCTCTTCAACCCAGATCTTGGTTGTTAAAAACAAAGTTTTTTCTTTTTTTAATCCCTCAATTTTTTAAAGACCTTGGCGTTGCTAACAGGAGTGACTGGAAAATGCTCAGGACTATCTGAATCCTAGTTTTTAGTGTTTTTACTTTTGTTGTTGCTGTTATGTAAAGATGAGGGTCTCATTTTGCTGCCTATGCTGGTCTTGAACTCCTAGCTCCAAGCAATCCTTCTGTCTCAGCCTCCCAAAATGCTGGGATTATAGGCATAAGTCACGGCACCCAGCCATGAATCCTAGTTTCAACACATTTGCCTCTTAGTTTTAAAAAGTCTTACTTGTACAATTATGTGCTTTGTAAATCCTTTCTTTTTGGAGAGCACCGATTTAGCTTTTTCAAGACAGTAGTTTTCTTGAAGGCAGAGGCTCTTGGTCAACAGAGGCCCTGCCTTTGTGCCCTGAATGCAGTGACTTTCAGTTGAATTTTGTCTCTTCAGTTTTCTTCTCTTTTTTTCTCGGGGGGGGGGGGCGGTTAACTTTCTTTTCTCTTCCCTGTATCTGCCTCTCCCTTCCCTCAATTTCCTGTTTTAAAACTGAATGGCACGAAATTGTTTTCCTCAACTCGGAGATTCCTGTATGGAGAGAATCAATTTCTATATTTGCAATAAATTTCTTATTTAAAGCCAAAAAAAAAGTGCTGACGAGAATGCCTGCTCTCTAAAAGTTAGTCTAGTGAGGGAGACAGATACCTCATCGGACAGTTATCATCTGGAACAACAGATGCTGATGGTGAAACCTGGTGTCGCAGCAAACACCCAGAGAGTTTATCCGCTTCTTACTCTAAGGGAATTGTGGAGTGCAAGCAGGTGAAATTACCTGGAGTTTCCTTCAGGGTGGCCCAAACCGCTTTAAAAAAAGACTCATCAGCCCAATTCTCCCACGACCCAAATATGACATCAAAACATGGAGAATAGGCCGGGTGTGGTGGCTCATGCCTGTAAACCCCAGCACTTTGGAAGGCCAAGGTGGGTGGATCACCTGAGGTTGGGAGTTTGAAACCAGCCTGACCAACATGGAGAAACCCCAACTCTACTAAAACTACAAAACTAGCTGGGCGTTGGTGGTGCATGCCTGCAATCCCAGGAGGCTGAGGCAGGAGAACTGTCTATATCCCAGAGGCGGAGTCTGCAGTGAGCTGAAATTGTGCCACTGCACCCCAGCCTAGGCAACAAGAGTGAAACTGTCTCAAAAAACAAAACAAAATGAAAATACAGAGAATAAAAAACTGTCCCTCCAACCTCTGTGGGGCTGAAGGTAAATTCCCCCACTCCCATGCGGTTTGTAATAATCAACCCACAGATGAGAAAAATCAGTTTTTGTTTCCAGGATAGGATATGGACCTAAATTAGTTTTCTGAATCACAATGACTGAGAGGAAGGATTAAAGTTTTGTCTCAAAATTGGCTTTTCTGACCTCTGCTTCCTCTCAGTTGGCATCATGCAGAGCTGTGTAATTTGCCATGATTGGCATGGAAGCCATTGAAGGAAATTCCCCTTTATCTGCCAATCAGAGCCCAGGGTCCTTTTCAGGGCAGGGCAAGGCAAAGAAATTCAAGTTGGGATCTGTGACAAAATTATCCAGCAATTCAAGATAGTTCGGTATATACCTAGTTCCAGTCCACATATTGAGGAGTAACACATGCACTATTCAGGAAACTAAAAGTAAAGAGAAGAGATCAAGCTCTAAAAAAGAACAAACACCGGTGAACTTCAGTCTGAGTGAGGATATCGTCAAAAGATTTGCTTGTTTCACAAAGCCATTCCTCAGATCTCTTTACAAACAAACTTTACTGGAGGGAGAGGAAAGTTTGTGGGTTTACACACCCCCATCGGTTAAAGCTACATTGAATTAAGTAAGCGCTTGATTGCTACCACAATAGAGAGAAATAGAAGTCACTCTGCAGGTGAGAGCTTGCCAAGATAGAATAATACAGCTAATGGGAGAATCAGAAAGACCACATTGAGGACCATCTGAAAATACTATTTTCCCATTCTCACTTAGTATTTAAGACATCTGGTAAAGTTCTGCCTAGAGATTATCCCATGGGGCCTTTTTTAAAAAAATTAATAAGATTTGTAATGATCATACTATGTTGCAAAGACAATAACACTACAGTTTTTTAAACTCTAGAGCTTTGCTTTCTTAGGCAGGCTAAACAGACTCTTCGTAATCTTGTTTATATTATTGGTTTACTTAGTAAATCCTTTCCCCTTTAAATAGTGGAAAGTTAAAAATCCAATGCATTGATCAAAAATGGCCAATTAGTGGATAGAGATTAAGCCCATTTTATTCTGTCACTCTGTCTCAAATTAAAACCAGCTCTTATAAGAACCTTATTGGGTTCTAAAGAAAAAAAAATTTTTTTTTTTGAGATGGAGTTTCGATCTGTCACCCAGGCTGGAGTGCAGTGGTGCAATCTCGGCTCACTGCAACCTCCTCCTCCCATGTTCAAGTGGTTTTCCTGCCTCAGCCTCCTGAGTAACTGGGATTACAGGCACCCACCATCACGCCTGGCTAAGTTTTGTATTTTCGGTAGAGACAGCGTTTCACCATGTTGGCCAGGCTGGTCTCAAACATCTGACCTCAAGTAATCCACTGGCCTGCCTCGGCCTCCCAAATTGCTGGGATTATAGGTGTTAGCCACCGTGCCAAATAAAAATATTTCTTGCTAAAAATAATCTGTCCTTAATTTTTTAGGAAGATGTAGATTGCATTACAGAAAGTTACATATTAAAAAAAAGATTTGAAAGGGTAAATGTTGAGGTTTAGCTATTCCAGTTAAGAACATGGAATTGAACTACGTCACCGTGATGGTCACAGGGTTGTGAATTTCACAGTCATTAAAGGCAGCACAAAGTAAGTCAAGAAGTGTAGTCATTTTAGGGGTCAGCTGAGAGCAGCAGAGGTGTTGACTGGTATTCAAATGTTGGCTTAAATCCCTTAAGAAGGGAAGCTGTTTTCTACAGCATTACGCTTAATAATTTGGGCCACTGATTTGTCTTCTTACTCGAAATAAAAACGATGTGGTTCTCAAGGTTACCTAAACCCGTAAGAACAAGCAAGCTAGCAAGAGCTCCTTGAATTGACTTCTGAATGCAGACCGTTATTGATGTATTGCGTGTCCCCCTCCCTAAAACTTAAAACAGCACTCACGTCCCCAGAATCTCAGGAAAGCATGCGCATGAGCAACAAATGCCCATCAGCCTCCGCTGCGTCAGTGAACTGTGTCCTAGCTGGCACTGCTATTGTCAACTTCATGTTCTGACTGATGGTCTAGAGGAGCTGGTGGAAACTGCTGTTGATCCTGGTTACTTAATTGTTTTTGTGTGAGCACCCTCTGGTTTACAAAGCTAACAAGAAGTGACATCTTTTCTTTACACACACACACACACACACACACACACATCCAAATTCCACTCGTCAGCCTTGAATATTCATTACTTAGATTTCTGCTTTATATTTAATGCAAAGATATGGAGCCTTAGTGTACAAAACCAAACATAATGAAAATGTCTAACAAAAAGAGTTGTGGGTTAATGTAACAATAATTGAGAGAAACTAAATGCCAGCAAACATTTCAGAACGATCCACTATGGCATACAGGATATCTGGATGTGATCGTTTCTTCTGCATAAAAAATAATCCCCCTTGTGATTTCCACAAATTTCTATTTTTGTGGTTATGTTTGAACCTTATGAAAAAATCCCAGTTGAGTCTGGATTTTCTTAAAACACAGGTTTAATTTTTTTTCCCTTCTAAAACGACTCTCCTAATTAAAGTGAAAAGACGCAGCTGTTTTCAAAGACACTGTTCCCTGATAACTTCATTCAGAAACTATCCTAACTGCTGGCAGAAAGATGGTTTTTATGTGAGATAATGGGAACTGGGAACATCCTAATCTCCCGTAAGATCACATTTGTAAACCACTCTTCACATCACCCCCTGCCGAAGTTGAAGAATTTAGAGTGACTGAAGTTGGGGCATAGATTACTACAGTAACATTTAGCAGCAGCTTAGCATACCTTTAAAGACTATTGTTCTAGATGAATGTGCATTTTACAGCAATTATACACAAGAAATGAATACACACATGAAGCTGTGTAGTTACTTCAAACTCAGCTTGTCTCTGTGAAAAATTTCTTGCTCTTGGCCTATTCCACTTTTCAATAAAATAGGGATTTAAAAAGTAACCTTGAAGGGGGAAGTCAGGAACAAATTTGGTGACTTGGACTCAAACCTCAAAGATGTGCTCTGCTGTAGTAACAGTCTGTGAATTCTTTCCATAATCAAATAGTTTCCAAGTTACAAGTATTTCACAGACAGAGGAAAGAGCTCTTTTCCCTATGTATCTGCTTTGCAAATTACCTAGAAGACTGGATGAAATTATTTGTGAAACAGTACTACAAATAGTGACCCTTTGCTGCCCAGGAATGAGCTAAAAAGAAAAAAAGAAAAATGTAAAACTTTCTAGCCCTAGCAAATAAATACTTTTTTAAAAAAGAAATCCATTTGTGAAAAACATAGTCAATTCAAAGTCCCAAATCTGGAGATGAAATAAATGTGAAAAGGGTTCACTGCTGCATTCGAGTTTCAGGGTAATTAATCAGAGGCGGGGGATGGGGGAGAGGGAAGGCCCCTCCAGCCCCCTGGAGCCAGAGCAGGCATGGTGCACCGTAACCATGCCTCCCTGATGGAACCCAGGGAGAAGACATAGGATGCTCCCCCTCCTCCCTCTAGTCTTCATTTTCATCTCATATGACACTTAGCTAACCTGAAAGTCTTCAGGTTAGGTCATCCGTAAAGAAATTGGCATTTTTAAAATTGCCTTTAAATTCAATTCGTGTGCGTGCCCAATAAAAAGTGCTTTTGGGCCACTAAATTTTCACATAACTTTAGTTACACATTTCAGAGGGAAAAACCAAGACTCTAGTGTTGGGTATTGTGAGTCCTGTTTTCAACTGTTCCTTCTCCTCCCTATGTCCCTTTATTTATCTAACAGAATTAAGTGCGATGGGAGTGGACGTAAGCTCCTGAATGTCAGTGTTAAAAAAATTAACTGGTTTGAAGAGGCAGCTTAGCAACAAAACATGTGAGAAACATAACGTGTGAGGGTTAGTTCCCTGTATGCTGCCTCAGAGTTAGCTGTAATACTTGAGCAAAAGTTATTTCCATCTCTATGGGAACCAGTGGGTGTGCCATGCAGACTCCTGGGGGCTGGTCCTCCTCCTTGCGATGTAATCAGAGTCTGTTTGGGTACCGCAACATAGACGCTCCATCCGTGTTCACGGGAAGAACAATTCCGTGAACTGCAAATGTTAGTGGGAGGACATGATTACTGTTTTCAAGTATCTCAAGGATACCATGTGGCAGAGAGATTAGAGATGTTTGTTTTCACTTCAGAGAACAGAATGAGGACAAACTGGAAGAAAAACTACAGGACAACAGATTCTGGTTCAACCAAGGTAGATGTGTAGTAAGCTACTTACTGCTCACTGAAGTGTTCCAGCAAAAGCTGGAAAGTTACTTAAGAAAAGCGAGGTTTGGTGGATGTGTGTTGGAGTCAACGACCTATAAGCTCCCTTCCTGCTCCTGACAGCTTTTCTTCAGGCCCTAGAATAACATGCAGATCTAATTTGGAAAACTATTCTTAGAAAATAACAAGTATAACTTCTGGAGGGAACACTGTATTTACAAACATTTCCACTGTTTTCTTCGGAGGACCAAATTGGAGGTAGAATTCCAGAGGGAAGTGGAATGCAGAGGAACGCTTCCAGGATTGGGCTAGAATGCACAAAGGATCAGATGACAGCCCGGTGATGAGGGCTGTCATCTGAAGCATTATCCAGAAAGCATGATCCAATGGCTCAATTACTGTGGACTGATCTAACATGAGATACCCAAGTGTCATTTAAGATGCGGCCTGAAGGCTTAGCATTTCCAGGTGTTAGCTGCGTAAGAAAATAATCCTCACAATCCTCACGTGTCTTGAGACACTCTAACAAAGGAGAAAGAAGCCTTCTAAACATGGCCCCTTAGGGGCAGAGTTGGACGTAAAACTTCATCCAAGTTCCCTTGCTCTGAATGCTCACCTGACCTGGATGTATCTTTGCCATCATGCAATGTATCTTGTGAAGAACAGCACTATTTTGCGTGATCACATCTCTTCATTCATGCCTTTCCTTCTGTGCCTCTAACATAATCGTGGCCTGACACAGATGATGCTCGTGGCTCCTGAGTTAATAGCTCTAATAACTGAACAACTGTACATTTTGGCTAAAGTGGAAAAGACACTGATGTGGATTTAAGTGTGCTCTTGGCTTCATGTGAAGTCTACTGAAGCAGGCACATGGGATGCGTTATTAAGGTGCTTGGCAATTGATTTTTTACATGAGGCTTCACCAAAAATGTAAATTTTAATGTTTTGTATTTCTTGAATCCCAACTGAAGTGGCTCTATTAAAATCCTAGTATTCGTGCTGAGCGATCAAAAGTCCTGATTACTGCCCACCAAATACTCTAGAGTGAGTACATCAGGTGAACACAGTGGCCGGGGAGAACTGAAATGTCGAGGTAATTCAGACTTTAAATCTCTGATTCACAGCAGTGGGAGGGTAGAAAGAGAGACGATTATTTTTCAAGCTGGGCATAAATGTAAAAAACAACAATACTTTTTGAGAATATAAAATCCAATCATCAGCCGATCCAACAACCTAATGCACTCAGCAGATTTCTAAGCTCGTTTGTTCCTACAAAATATAAAAATATTCTATAATCGTTAGCATGAAACACACTTGTTGCTATATTTTTGGGCTTTTTTTCTACGCCTCTGGATTTTACTTCCATTTAAAAAGAATAATTGAGGCACTGGTTCTGAACTGAATGCTGTATTTATTATAGTGTTTTTATTAGCAAACTTTCACCAGAAAGTTCTGAGTGTGTTAATACAGCAGGCACATTGGCTTCAATGTTTGGCATTTGACAGTCCACAGAATTGCACTTCATTCTCACAATTCTGCCACAACTTTGTGAATTGTTTGGGCAGGACCTACAACCAGCCTTCCCCATTAAATGATTAAATATGACTGTTGGCTCATTCCGATTTAAACGTTCTGAGTTTACACTTGCATCCGTCTGCGACAAGCTCAGCTCCACTTTCCCTCCTGGCTTGTTTTCTGTCTCTCCACCGCTCTCCCTATTTCCCACGTCTCTATTTTTACAGTGTTCCCTTTGTTTATTCTCGGGGTCGCAACACGTTTTGAGTAACGATCCAGTGCTTCCGCAGACAAATGACGATGGCGCAGCCATCTTTGGAAGATGCTCTTCTGTGCTCTGAAGACTGTGTACATTGGTCTTGCCAATTTTTTCTTGGGCCTGAATTTGCTGTGCTGGGTGGAGGAAAATATTCGTAGGCAGAGAATTCGGCATCCCAGCTGGCTTTACTCTGCCCTGCAGGCAGGGACAGGGGTGGATGTGCGTGAGGGGGTGCACAAAGCCCTCGGCGGCTTGGTGTGTGACCTTCAGAGGGGCCACGCCGTTTTGGAGCTGGACAAAGCTGCTAGCGGTCGGAGCACACTGGTGGCACAAGCAGTCTCCCATCTGCTGGCAAGAGTGTGGGCCGTATTTCAAGCATTTGTAGGCATTTGGGCAGCTACATCTCTGATTCAGAGAGAAGAGGTGACACATGGTGTGCTGTTCAAGAGAGGGCTGCAGCAAGGCAGAGCCAGTGTCATTTCTGGTGCTTTTGCTGAGTTCACCGTTGTAAGCTGCGCGCACAGGCATCCCGAAATTCTTTGCTTGGCTGTTGAAAAATTCAGAGCAGATGTGGGTTTCTTCATAAGTGGTCTTCTCAGAGGCAGTGGAGCTGTGGGAAGCCAGAGGTTCTAATTCATAAAACTCATGCTCCAGTTCAGATTTTGGGCCCCTGGGATCTAAATGATAAGCATTTATGGTATGTGTTTTGCTCTGTCCCTTGTCACTAGGACTTGTAGACAAGGCATGGGAAAAGGCACTGCACTGTAGTTTTCTAGGTAAAGGAATTTGACCGCAGGTACCCTGTGGTCCAAGGCACCGACACATGCACTGGAAAAAGAAGGTGGCAAAAGCCCAACTGATACACATGATGAGCATCATGAAGGTGCCTAGCTGGGTGTAAGCTAGAACGGTGGAGGGCATCATCATGGCCCCAGCCACGAAGGTGGTCAGGGCAGCCATGGCAATCGCAGAGCCCATGCGGCTCAGAGAGAAGATCACCTTGCCTTCTCGGTCGGGATCTGGAGCCAAGCGGTAGGCAACCCCATAATGGACGGCGAAGTCTACAGACAAGCCAACGGCAACTGAAATGGTGACAGATTCCAACACATTTAGCTCCCAACCCAGCAGGACAAGAGAACCGACAGTGACAAAGATCGTTCCAGCAATCGAAATGATGGCGTAAAGGCTTATGATGATGTTCCAAGTTGTCAGCAGCATCACGCTAAATGCAACAGCAACTGACAGCCCCATGGCAATGAGGGTGCCATCGGAGAGGCTATCCTGGAGGTCATAGAACTCCAGATTGCTGACAAACCAACCATTGCTGAGGCCTTCAGGGGCCGAACTCAGCTCATTGGATATCCACGAGTCCACCTCTTTATAAAACTGATGCATCTTTTCATAAGCCAGTGTGAAGAGGTAGGTACTCTGGAACTCTAACACCACTGCCCTGATAGTATCATTGATATCAAACCTTGGCCCTGGGGTTTTCTTATACAAATGGTACCCTGTACTCCTTTCCAGCTCCATGATAGCTCTCTTGATGCACAGTTCAAAAATCTCTTGCTTATAGGGGAAGCTCCAGTGGCTGCAGCACGGGTACAGGGCAGGCTCATCACAGTCCTGGTTCTCCATCCACTGTTTGAACGTCTCAATGAAGCAGCTGGTGAAGTCCTGTTCATCAGTCTGGTAAAAGAATGTCTGGTTTCTCAGTTTTTGACAGAAGTGCAAAATCCAGGCCTGGGAAGCGGGGCTGGCGATGTTAAAGCTGCTATCTAACGTCAGCTTCCCTTTGTTCTTGGGATTTAGTGGATTGCCGTTGTCTGCGGGGGACACGCCCCAGATTACTGTGATGGGCATGTGGAGCTCCTCGCCATGGTGAACACGTTCAAACATGAAAAGCTTTTTGTATTCAGCATCGTAACGCTCAAAAGGATGAGATGACCTGAACACCTGGAACTCGGATAACTCCAGTGAGGGCAGTTTCATCTTTGGATTTATACATACAATGTAGGCCCCACCTACAGTTAAGGCAAGGAACCAAATCAGCCAAAGGTAGCGAAACTTAATGACAATGCATGGCAACACCTTTTCAAAAAAAATTCGAGATGCTTCTGAAATGGCGAAGAGGGCTTTGTGGCACTTCTGGCAAGCCACTGTCCAGCAGCTTTTGTTATCATATATTTGCTGCTGGGGCTTTTTGAAGCACGTGAATATATTAAGAAGATACCGCTCATGCAGTACAACAACTGCTGGAAGCCACGTGACCATCAAAACATAGTTCACCAATATGGCTGTGCCCGCATACACCCCAAAGCATCTGATTGCTGTAATGTTGCTAACGTAGTTAGCGTAAAAGGCAGCAGCAGTGGTAAAACTGGTGACAAACATGGAGAGGGCAGCGTGCTGCAAGGTGATGCTTACTGTTTCTGACGTTTCCGCATGAGGCTTATCAAATTTGGTGTGGTTCCAAACGTCGCACAGGACAAAAGCATCATCCGCTCCAATTCCAACCAAAATAATGAGGGCAGTGAGGTTCATAAAAGGAAAAAATTCGAAGTGAAATACTACACGATAGAGAAAATAAGAAACAATCAGAGAACTGATTATTGCAAACATTGTCATCAGCGTGATAAACATGGATTTGGTGTAGACGCACATGACCAAAAGGACAATCACAATGGCTATGGCAGGATACACAGTATCCATTAGAAGGTAATCCTGGAACAAACTGTGTTTGATACCAAACTCAATCCCGGTGATGGTAGTCACGCCGTCAGAAGAGTTCCACTTTTCAAAGTTGTCCAAGTAAATGCTCATCATGCTCTCCCCCTTCTCTGTGGGAGAGAAGAGCATGCTGTATTTTAAAGCTGGCGTGGCATAGTCAGCTGTCTTTGGGGTTATAAAGTCTTTGTCCACCAGGTAATGGAGGATCTGGTACACGGCATTGTACTTGGTACATTTGCGGGGCACACTGGTGCACTTGAGCTGGTCCTTTCTTCTGGCTGCCATGTCCCAGCAGTCTGGTCCCAGAGTGCCATTTTGGTAGTGTTTGGCACAAGTCCGAAGCAGCTTCAAGGTATGAGAAACGTCTCGCTCGACTATTTTCTGACAGGACGATCTGTTGTTCAGAATGGCGATGTAGTTCCCCAGCGTCCAGCTGGGGCAGCAAGAGGCAGCAGTGGTCCTCTGGCAAAGATCGCCAAACTGGGGATGAGATCTGATCTGTAGAGATACAGACAAGCAGAAGGACTTCAACTTAAATCGGTTCACCATCGTTCAAACTGGAAAGGTCTGAACTGAGGTGAGCTTGAGGGACAGGGAAAGTTACAAAAGCTAAACGATTATCCTCTTACATTGGGAATCAGTTTGAATGCAGGGTGAGATACTTCCCCCAAATGGTCTCATGTTACAGGATACCCTTTAGGTTACTTTCTTCTGATTAAAAACTACTCTTTGGGGATGACATGCAGGTATGAAACAACTTCAACCAAAGCTAGTTTCAAAGGAGATCAAATTATCACCTCCTTTAGTCAACAACTCTTTTCAAAGTCACTTTAAAAAGCAATAAAGTGGATAGGTTATGAAGCTTAAGTCTACACATGTAAAGGATTAAGAAAACAGCCGTACAATTGATACATAAAACAATTTGTGGTTCTGCCTAAAATTCTGGTTATCAGCATGAAATTGTTGGTGACAAAGTACTGTATTTCAGTCAACACAAAGCAGTTCTCTAGGGAGTCTCATTCCTGAGAGAACTGCTTTGGTCTGAATGTTTGTGCTCCTCCCAAATTCAAGTTGAAACCTAATTCCCAGTGTTAGTGTTAGGAGGTGTGGCTTTTTGGGAGATAACTAAATCACAAGGGAGGAGCCCTCATGAATGGGATTAGTGCTTTTATAAGAGGCCAGATGACACAGAATGTCCCATCTATGAGGAACAGGTCCTCACCAGACCGAATCTGCTTATTTCTTGATCTTGAACTTCCCAGCCTCTAGAGCTACAAGAAATAAATTTTCGTTGTTTATAAATTACCCAGTCTGGGGTATTTTGTCATAGAAGCCCAAACAGACTAAGACAAAAACTGGTGAATCAAAAAGTGACCCCAGTAATATCAAAAGTGCTGATGTCAAGAAGCCTAAAAGTTTGGAATAAAATTGTTTCCTGAAGTATGAGTAGAAGAGGGAAATGTTTCTAGATTAAAGTATGATTTACATCTGATTTTGAAAAATTGGTATATACAATAAAATAAATGCTTAAGAATTTATTATTTCTTCAATACAGTTTATTCAAAGTGACAAAAATCCTTCTGTTGAGAACTTTCTCTTTTGGTAAATGAGGGCCTACTGCATATTAGCAAATATGATCATTCTGGATTTAGTGTGGACAGTATTTCATTTAAAACACTATTCCTAGAGAAGGCTTTCCATCTTATGGCTGGTGTTACAAAAAACTGAAAATTGTTCCATCACTGGTTTGCTACATTATGATGAAGTCTCTACCATTCCATCCTGTAAACTGGACAAGTAGCCCCTCTTCTCTGAGGTGAGAATAAGAAATATCCCTCTTCTCCTGAGCCTCACCAGAGACTTCTCTTGAGGAGTACCAGAACTAAAGATGACCTGGTCCTATCAGTTTCTCTCATCTCTATTTACCAAAGGCTGCTCCAGGGAAGAAACTCCAAAGTTCAAAGAGGGAGTGAATATTTTTTTTTCTAGTAGGATTAAAAACACTCTTTACCTCGATTAAACTAGGCTTTATCAACCATGCATTGAAATGTCTTCTCAAAGGAGAGGAGAAGCTGGCATGAATCACCTCTTTAGAACTTGGACTCGCCCAAGAACCAAGTTACCTATGCTCCCTGAACTCTGTTTGTCAAGAGACTTTCCTGGGATTAATCCTGTGGGGGTGGGGTGTAGATGAAACAGGACTGGCCACGTGTTGAGAACTGTGGAAGCTGGGTGACCTACCTCAACAGTTCATTATACTATTTCTCTACTTTTGTATATGCTGGAGAGTTTCCACGATAAAAAGTTGTTTTTCTACAGATACTCTATTGAGGGTAAAGAAAAATGAACACAAAAGGTTATTGTTCAAATGTACTACAATAATATTTACTTTAACAAAGGGTTCATTTTAAAGCTCATTTTTGAGGAGCAATCGTAAACATTCCGTAAACTGGATAATTCATACTTGCCAGTTTCCAGGTAAAAACATTGGCATATTCTAACATAGGGAAAACTGAGCCACCTAGTAACAGGAAACCCTGGAATGGCAGCTCACTGGTTTTCATGGCAGATTACCAGTTTCACTCTACAAAGAGGTAACATACAAACCACTAGTCAGCCTGATGAACTGAATGAAAGGTAATACGAGCCTGACAGTTTTCAGATGGAAGAAAATGGTCTGTATCCATTGTGAAATCCATTATCAGCTAGAAGGAAAATACCTGTGGTTGTTGAAATAACCAAATGCCAAAGATAAAGGACATGGAATTGCCAACTAAAACTGGGAGAGAAAGCACAGAATTATGTCCTTGAATAACCTTTTCAAATAATAGCACATTTTAAAATGTGTATAGTTGACCAAAGATTATGAAGTTACGGCCGGGGCGGTGGCTCAAGCCTATAGTCCCAGCACTTTGGGAGGCCGAGGCGGGTGGATCACGAGGTCAAGAGATCGAGACCATCATGGTCAACAACGTGAAACCCCGTCTCTACTAAAAATACAAAAATTAGCTGGGCATGGTGGTGCGCGCCTGTAGTCCCAGCTACTCGGGCGGCTGAGGCGGGAGAATTGCTTGAACCCAGAAGGCGGAGGTTGTGGTGAGCTGAGATCATGCCATTGCACTCCAGTCTGGGTAACAACAGCGAAACTTCATCTCAAAAAAAAAAAAAAGAAGAAGAAGAAGTTAGATATTATAGGCCAGGCATGGTGACTCACACCTGTATTCCCAACACTTTGGGAGGCTGAGGTGAGAGGATCACCAGAGGTTGGGAGTTCCACAACAGCCTGACCAAGATGGAGAAACGCCATCTCTACTGAAAATACAAAATTAGCTGGGCATGGTGGTGCATGCCTGTAGTCCCAGCTACTCAAGAGGCTGAGGCAGGAGAACTGCTTGAACCCGGGAGGTGGAGATTGCAATGAACTGAGATTGTGCCACTGCACTCCAGCCTGGGCAACAAGAGCGAAACTCCATCTCAAAATAAAAGAAGTTATTATAAACACAGACTAAATACTATTTTGATGGCTTCTATTAAAATCCCGTGCTAGTAAGTCACTGGGGAACCAATCCTCCAATTCAAACGTGGTACTGATTGATGTTCAACCTTTGGGAAACCAGTTTCGAGAACTCATACGGGCTAAGAAGAAAGGACAGAGAAAAGACATCATGACTGGTTTTCTCTATCCTGAGTTGGATGCCAGTACCTGAATTTAAAGGAATGGAGTTCAAGGAATTATCTATACTCTTTGAGAGTAGAGTCATGTTCTTAGTCTATTCATCCATTCAAAAAAAATTTACTGAGCATCTACACAAGATGAATAAGGCACAGTTGTTCTTCCTCTCAAATTGTTCACAGTGTGGCAGGGAAATCAGACACAAGAATAAGTAACTAATTCAAAGTGAGAAGTATGGTGTTATATGTAAGGGCTTATGGTGACCTACAGAGAAAGTACGCAAGTCTTTAAGTGTGATGTGGCAATGGCACTAACTTATCACATGTGACTGAGATACAGAAACACAGAAGCATGTGTTACATTATGGGGCTTAAAGAGACTGGAAAGCAGCGATGTCTTCATGCAGGACACAGATATTTTGCCATATTTTTGGAAGAAGGATTTGTAGGAATAATTTCAATATCTTTGAAGTTTATAAAAATAAAATGAAGTTAGTGGAAGCAACTTCTTATAACTCTCATGAGGAATATAGCCTTCTAATTCTAGTTATTCACAAAACGGATGTTTAAGGGAATCATTGTGTTTTTGTGGTTATAACATGTCTTTGCACAGTTCCCTAGTTAGATAGTGGCAGGGGTGGAGTTGACTTAAAATACAAGGTAAAGGAAGAGAAGAGAGAAAAAGAAGAAGCCAGCAGAGAGTTTTAAATGGTATCTTAACTTTTAAAACTATTGGCTGAGTTGGAGATATTTTAAGAAGCTAAGAAAAGAATAAAAGGGGGAAAAATTAAGCTCTGAATGCCAGGTTCAACTGACTGCTGGACTCTCCTTCCCCACGTAACAAAACTCCATGTGTATTTAAATGTTTAAGGGGAGCCTAGAGCGAAAAGCAAAAGCAAGGGCTCCTCTTTAAAACAAGAATGGGAAAATACGTTTCTCGGATCTTCTAAGCTTCAGGGGTTTTCCAGCTATCCGCAAAAGCTACCCTACATTAAACAGAGTCTCTGACAACAAATTTTAAATCCCTTTATAAGCCGAGTCCTCAGAGCTCCAACTTCTACAATGTACAAAGACTATGGAATAAGTAAACGGTTTCCAGCAGAGTCAAGATTAGAGATTTTTGTCATTATGGTTACTAATGACACCATTGTGCCCCTTAGGATGTCAAAGGGCAGAAAGAGGTAATGAAGAAGAATAGGGGAATCAACTGAAGCTCCTTTGGAAAGTGTGTAAGAAAACAAGCATTTCTGTTAGGAGGCAGACAACAGGATCAGAAACAGAAGCTATCACTTTTGGAAACCAACACTGTCTGAATTATGAGCATAAATGGCACGTAATTTAAACAAAATCTGGAGTTTGAACTAAATGTGCTGTAAACACAGGCAGGCGACAATCGAAACATCTGGTCTCACTGAGATATTATACTAATCCACCCACCAACAATTAAGATCGTCTGCTCTCTATCACTTGGTTATGCCCCATTTAACTTCATAGTTGTTAGTAATCAAGTACTTCAGTACAACAACCAGGATTTGGGGGTGGGGGAAAGGAACAACTGCCAAGTAGTCTTAGGACAAGTCTGCTCGAACCACTGTAACAACGAAAAACCCTAAGAGTGTCTTGAACTGGGAGACTCAAAAAAAGGTACAGCAATAATCTGAAAGCTGAATTGTTAACCAATAGTTATTACTTAAGTTATCAGATGAACATATTATCTCTATAAGAAAGATTTATTATTCCAGGTTCCTAGCAGAGTTTGAGACTAGAATACATAGGTGTTTATCATTGGTAAAAATAGTATTTAATAAGTTAAAATGATAACCATACTCTCTGAGGTAGACTTCTGGGGCTTTGATCACCTATTTATTCATTTGTTGGTATGGATCTATAACTGGCCATATCAACCACTCATTTTGACATGTGTCTTAAGTTTCTTTCTCAAATTCTCACAACAGGACCACAGCACTACTCTCTTCCTAATTAGCTGCCAAAGTGTAGAGATAATGCTCTTAGTTGGTGACTCAGAAAGTACGTACTAAAAACATGTAGTTGTACTGATCTTGCCAGGGATTACAAATTAAACTCACAGCTGCCTGATCTTTATCATCAGCTCGGTAGAAAGACAGACTTAGACAAGGAGAACACATCTATTCCTTTAGATGGTCTAAACTATGTACATGCAACAAGCTGATCCACTAGAAAGCCACATACTTAGATTTCATTGCTTTGATCTCTTATAGAAATGCTGTTGCTATAATGTTTTCTTGCTACCAGCCTACCTATGTTTTGCAAATCAGCTGAACGTTAATATTGTATCTCTTCTAAGCACACTGTTAAGAATTTTGTACATAGCATCACACTTTTTCTTTTTTTGAGATACAGTCTCACTGCAACACCCAGGCTTGAGTACAATGGCATGATCTCAGCTCACTGCAAACTCCGCTTCCTGGGTTCAAGAGATTCTCCTGCCTCAGCCTCTCGAGTAGCTGGGCTTACAGGCACATGCTAGCATGTCCAGCTAATTTTTGTATTTTTAGTAGAGATGGGGTTTCACCATGTTGGCCAGCCTGGTCTTGAACTCCTGACCCTGGGTAATCTGCCAACTCAGCCTCTCTAAGTGCTGGGATTTCAGGAGTGAGCCACCATACCCAGACCCACACTTCTTTTACGAAGACTGTGGGGGAACTGTCTCCTCCTGCCTCAGCAGGAGGAAAAGCTGAGTTTCTAAAAAACGAATTTGTTACCTTCTGTATATGACTTTTGTTACTGATTGTGAAATCCTTTTTGCTCTGGCTGCTGGGAGGTTAGAGATAAGTTTGTGGCTCCTATCAGCAAACATACAAGATAGTGGGTGTGTATTACTATATGCTAAATCTCATCCTTAGCTTTAGTGTTTTCCTCCAAGTGTTTTCCCTTTATGAGATTCATTCAACTTATTTATCTTATCCTTTGCATATGCTTTTTTGTAAACTACCTCAACATGATGATTTTTATCATTTATCTATCTATCTATCTAAATCATCATGTTGAGGTAGTTTACAAATATATATACTTACATACAGAGAGAGAGATGAAAGTATATACTACTTTGATTTATGGAAGCTATCATGGCATAGTATTGCTTACTGGCTTTTGAATCTCAGAGTCTAACACAGACTCATGGACTAAATTGCTAGCTCTTTAAGAAAAAAAGGATACTATTCCAGCCACAATGACTTTTTAAGCTTCATTTGTGTGGGGGATGGCATATACAGGAAAAAAAATGGAGGAGGTATCTTCCTCACTGGAAGCATAAAGCAGGGTGGAAAAAGGCAGCCTCCGGAGTTCAACTTGGCTGGGTTCCAATCCTGGATGTGCCCCTGACCACAAATGTGAACTCTCCTCAACCAGAAAATTGGCTATTTAGTGTTTAATTCATTAACACTGTCATGAGGATTAAATGAAGTATTTAGAACAGTTCCTGGCACACGGTAAATACTCACTAAATATCAGCTATTAATTAACTGAGTGAATTCAATCACTCAGAGTCTTCAGGAAAGGGAAGGTCTGAAGATCAACCAAAGGTAGAAGAATGAAGACAAAAAGGAACGGAAGTTAATGAACTGCACTCATCCAAGGTCTGTAACCAGACTGGCTTAGCTTCTCTAAGCTTAATTTATCATCTGTGAAAATGCATTATCAATTCCAAGGTCACAGATCCATTGTGAGTGATGTACAAGTACCTAGCATAAAGTCTTGCACACGGTAAATATCGCCACGCATTTACAGCTTTAGAGTTAACTTTCTGTATAAGAAGTATACTAACTCGGGAGGCTGAGGCAGGAGAACTGCCTGAACCCAGGAGGCGGAGGTTGCGGTGAGCCGAGATCGCGCCATTGCACTCCAGCCTGGGTAACAAGAGCGAAACCCCGTCTCAAAAAAAAAAAAAAAAGAAGAAGTATACTAATGCATGACAAGGAGAAATAGGTTCAGAGCCTTCCAATAAGGAACTGATAGCTGTAGAAGAGAAAATAGGACAAATAAAAATTGATCACCGATTAAGAAACTCTGGTCTGCTGATAGACTGCCTGTGGCTTTGGTCTATGTGAAAGGAAGATGGCACTGACAGAAAATCCTGACACCTTAATCGACTGGAAAGTCATTTTCAAAATGTGCAAACAGCCTCTTAGAATGAAGAATGCAGTACATCTAGGTGATCTGGGACCATCTAACTAGGTTACCTGGTTAAGGTACTTAATTCTTAGAAGGTACTCATATTAGTACAATGAGACTGTTGGTTTGGGTAATCTCTTTCCTTTCTACCACTTATTTTATCAAGAAATGTCCCTGTTGATAGAACAGGTGACTGCATCAGGTTGTCAGGCTAGTTCTCAACAAGCAGGGCACAAGATTTGATTTTTAACTAACCAGTGATTTTACATTTTAGCGTTATGCTGAGAACACAAAGAGTTCCTTTTATGCCGGTTGCTATGCTCGGACAAGTTCATTAGTGACATCAGATAGCAGTTTCTATTTAGAGAAATCAACCCTGAACATAAAATTGACAGCTCTTCCAAACCCAGAAGCTCACTACATTTTCTGGTGCTGACATGTTTTTGGCTCTAGAGAAGACAGAGACAGAGCGCCTGTCTTCCTGCATCCCTGTGTCTCCCAACGCAGCAAGGTGTTTGGCATTCGGGGCACTTTGGATTGGATAACTCTCGCCGGTTACATAGATACTGTATTTATGCTCTTTGACGTCCCATTTCCCAGCCTGCTCCCTAAATTTCCCTTTGAGGTCACCGGCCCAAATGACCCATTGATTGCCAGAGAGGCAGGCATCTACTTGCATAATTAAGATGCTTACAACTGCCTCAGGGCGGGAAATAGGGAACAATGAAACTAGGTTAGGAAATCAACAATACAACAAAAGAAGAAAAACAGTCTTAAATACTTTACTGAAAAGAAATATTCTGTGAAATAACAGAAAACACTATGAACAGCCACAGACCATGAATTGGGAAGAAAAAGGAAGACGGCGTGTTTTAAAGTTGGGGAAGGAAACATGGACACTTTGGTCCTGGGATCTGAGAGAATGCAAAGCTGGTCTGCTGGAGTTTCCTCCTCAGTAGGTAAGCCTCTGAAGTACTTCATCTGATCAGACAAAGGAGTTTCAATAATACAACCTTATTTGCGCTAAGGAGATTTTAGTTTTATTTTACATACCCTGGAATTATCTACATTGCACATTGATTTAATTGCAGGTAAATTCCATAATGTCTCCCCTCCAGATGAAGTAAATACCACTCTGGAGTATCGGTCACCTGGTGAGATGGAAAGAAGGCAAGAAAAAGGTTTAGTATTTATTTCTTATGACTCGGGATTCAGAAATAATTCAAACTGGGAAACCACATGGACAATTCATTAGCAGCAGGAAATTCTTTCCTTTGACAAATTCCAGGAAAAAATGTTAAAAGAAAGAAAGAAAAACGCAACGCCATAATATTGTCTCAGTGCAAAGCCTTTGTCTACTCACCACAATTTAAAATTGTATGAATTATATGGCAAATCTATTTTTGGTCAGACTATAATTAGGAAGGTAAATCCGTAAGAATTTACGACAGGAAACGAATTGAATATATCCCTCTGAATTTCACAACACAGCACCATAATAAAAAAAGATGCACTAGGAATACCAAGAATGGATTATAGGGATGTTCTCCCTGGCAGTTAACTCGAGAGGAGAGATGGCGGGTGACGAATTTAAAAGCCCTAAAAACAGTCAACTAAGTACAGAATGCTGGCCAAATTCCGGTTGAGTACATAGTCTCTCGGGTATACTAGAGTCTAGAAAAAATATTTTGAAAATCAGATTAACACAAAATATGTTTTTGAATAAGGGAGGTTTTGTTATACCAGAAAGAGCATGCATAGTCTTTCAAGTCAGGTTAGGGTACAACCAGGTCCTGTCATTTACTAGCTACGTGACCCTAGGCAACTAACAACTTCTTTGAGTCGTGGTTCCTCATTTGTAAGATAGAGACAGCAATATCTATCTCAATTACTTGTGAGAATTTAATGAGATAATAATAGGTACCCAACAATATTGTTTCTGCATCCTCAGAACAAAATCAATATGAATCACATATTAAAAAATATGAACCACATAAAACAAAGATTAATTTTATGTTAATTAAAATACCTAATTGTGCTAACAAATCAGCTGGTAAATTTATGAATAAAGCTTTATTACAAAAGGTTTTATTTATGATCATGAAGTTTCAGCTATCACTTATGTTGACTGATTTTGGGGAGCAAAATCCGCCTGGTAGAAACAGAAACATTTCATTTACACAGAGCTGGTAATGGCTTTAGTCACGGCAGAATAACTTATGAGGAAATATTTAGTGGTGACTATTGAAATGTAAACAAGACTATACTTCATGAATTTCGTAATGTTTTTCCTGGTTAAGATCATAACTAACAGATCTTGGTTAAGCAATAATATATAGTATCACTTGGACTGAGGGAAATAAACCAGCCAGAACATGCAAGTAACCAGAGTATAACTTCCTAATTTTTTTTTTAATAGAAGAGACAAAAAACAAAACATGTATTGCTTTCCAGGATCAGCATAAGATTCTGCCTGATCTTCTACTATCTATTACTATTCGGAGTAAGTGAGCAAAACAAAGACCCTGAGACTTGGTAAGCTCCAGAAACATCAACGATCCAATCAGGTCATCTAGTGTTCGATTAGGTGTTTTCATAAGACAGGGAAACATACATTTAAGAAGGATTTTCGGGCCGGGCGCGGTGGCTCAAGCCTGTAATCCCAGCACTTTGGGAGGCCGAGGCGGGTGGATCACGAGGTCAAGAGATCAAGACCATCCTGGTCAACATGGTGAAACCCCGTCTCTACTAAAAATACAAAAAATTAGCTGGGCATGGTGGCGTGTGCCTGTAATCCCAGCTACTCGGGAGGCTGAGGCAGGAGAATTGCCTGAACCCAGGAGGCGGAGGTTGCGGTGAGCCGAGATCGCGCCATTGCACTCCAGCCTGGGTAACAAGAGTGAAACTCCGTCTCAAAAAAAAAAAAAAAAAAAAAAAAAAAGAAGGATTTTCAACAACAACAGCAAAAGCTGACATCAAAAGAACTTTAATGTTAATATTCACTTAATTAAAAGTTACGATATCCACAATTCCTCAATCCTAATCACTACAGCTAACCAGCGGCTTACATACTTCTGTTCATTTCTTCCTGGCAGCTGCAGAGTCATCAGGCTGACCTGATGTTACAGAAAATCCTGGGTAGTGAATTTGTTGCCAGTATTTAGAGATCTGATGATTCCACATTATAATCTGGATTTCTGGCCTCTGGCAAGTTCTTGCAACATTTGGGCCCTCATTTCTTTTTTTTTTTTTTTGAGACGGAGTTTCGCTGTCGTTACCCAGGCTGGAGTGCAATGGCGCGATCTCGGCTCACCGCAACCTCTGCCTTCTGGGTTCAGGCAATTCTCCTGCCTCAGCCTCCTGAGTAGCTGGGATTACAGGCACGCACCACCGTGCCCAGCTAATTTTTTATATTTTTAGTAGAGACGGGGTTTCACCATGTTGACCAGGATGGTCTCGATCTCTTGACCTCGTGATCCACCCGCCTCGGCCTCCCAAAGTGCTGGGATTACAGGCGTGAGCCACCGCACCTGGCCCTAGGCCCTCATTTCTAGAAGACCACCTTTTGCTGCGGCTAGGTAGCAGCCGACTTCTTCATATGTGGCAGATGTTCCTTACTGTTCCACAATCACCATCACTTCTCTTGTCATACCTAGCTAGCTTTATTCACTTGTATGACATGCAGGCCCCTGAGGCATTCAAACTTTGAACCTCTGGACTTTATTTTTTTACCTCTCTATCTCTACTGCCTAGTGATAAAGCAGCATACAGAGGCTTTTAATATACTATATGCTTTTTGAATGAATCAGAACTTAAAATCATTTACTGATTCATTTTTGAATGAATCAGAACTTTAAATAATTTTTAAATAATTCAACAGATTATTTCAAGGTTTAATCCAAAAAATGTCCCTGTATTTGATCTAGAAATAAATAGTACAAGGAATGTTTAAAAAGACTTGAAATGCTGGGCAAGGTCGAGAATTTCATTATATTTATATCTTCCTTAAAATGAGAAAACTCGATCATTACTTGATCATTCATTAATTTTAATAATATAACAAATAAATTCAGACTAGTAATTGACTGAACTAGCTAGTACAAGTTAACTAGCTAAACTTTCTTTAGGTTCAACAGCAACAGTGAAGCTGTGTGACTAGCCACACAGGACTATCAGTCTAGACTATGATCATATTCGATTGTAAATGCAAGGAAACCACTGAGGGGTTTGTTCATCTACGATGCCACTCACTTGGAACGTCGCAGAAAAAGCTGTCTTTGTGGAAGTTCCAGTCAACTTCTCTTTTCTCTCTCTCATAATGATCATCTGACCATCTATCATCCCGATGGCTGAAATGGAACAACAATTTGATCTTCGATAAAGTTCGAGCCATTTCAAGTCTGATAAGCATACTGAAAACAGAACTTCCTCAAAGCTATAACCTACTTATTCCTTGATATTAAGTTGAAAGGATTAAAAGCAACCAACATTAATTTTCTCACTTCTAAAAAAAAAGAAAGAAAATCTTACCTTTTCATCCTACTATACAAAACTTTAAAACACAATGAAAAGTTAAACTCAGTGGCAAAGATTTTTGAGCCATACATTTTACATTTAAACTTTCTGTTCAGGCAGTATTTGAAGAGGAATTCATTAAGCAATGTTTTGTCTAAAAGTTATATAAAAATAGATGATCCATTACCTTTTGGCTTGTTCATCTGCATATTTAAAGGGATAATTTGCTAATGTTGCTTTGTATCCCGTATTATTCACCATATTATTCCATGTGACCAATCTCTGGCCTATTGCTGTTCCTCTTGGTTCAAAACCCTAAGGCAAAATTACAAGCTCTTATTACTGTATTTCATTTCAGACTAAGTGTAGTTACATTAAAAGCTTGGGAAAGCAATGTCAAAGTGATGTATAGCTTTCAACAGAAAATACAGCTGTTCCTCATAATTCCTCCAGAAGTGACTGCATTAAAACAAGATGCCTTGACATGATAATGATCACCTATTTGCTGTGACAAAACAATTTGATTCTTTGGTATGTTACATGTCTAATGAAAGAGGAAAAAAGCATCAGAAGTTCATCTTTCCAACTTACACCTAAGCATTTAGTAAATACTTATGTTTATCTTATGAAAATTATGATCAAATTAAATCCTGTTATGCATTGTTAGTATTTTACAAAGAGTGTATCATTATCCGGGATCATATTTTCTTCCTTATTCCAATCCAGAGAAACATTTACTTAAAAACAGACTCTGCTATCTGTTACTAACACTGAAATTCCTTTAACTTCTCTGGCAGAAAACAGAGATGGTGTTAAAGACTTTATGAGAATATTTTTACAGAAGGCAAATTCTCCAACTTATTGCTTTTTAGCTTAAACATGGGGACCAAGAAGGAAACCTTCCAGATTTTTGAGGTTAAGCAAGTTCCTTGACCTTTGAAGAACCTGATAATACAGATAAAGTAATGTCTTTACTTTTCAGAAAGAGAATTGTCTGCTTACTGACAGCTTGAGGTTTTTAAAGAAACGGGTTACTAAATAACATAATGCAACATGTATTAAAATACATAATTTTTGGAGATGATTTTAGGCTAAAGAAAACATAAATGCTACTTACCAGCAATGGATCAGAGAAGTCAGGAAGCTCTGGGACTAAGATTCCAACCAAGGCACAGACCACGATAAGCATGGTGCACATGCCCAGGACCCCCACCGGCCAGTCGGCTATCAGGGCTGCATAACTACAGAACACAAAGTTTAAGTCACAGGAAGGCTCTTTGCAGAAACATTGTAGCTACCTAAGAGAGCAGTTAGTTACATCTTCATATTTTAGACCAAATACAGGTATTTATCCATAAAATATCAAATAGGATTATAAGTATTTGTATGTAATTGTAGTAGAAAGTTACAAGATCATTGTCTCCTCATTTCTGTGATAAAGTAGCACTTTATGCCCCAGGCTACTGAGAGTCAGAATAACGTTCAGATATGACAAGCAACATTTTATGTCTACATCTATGCCTGTGAAGTAGATATAAAATATACACTTCATTAGTGGAGAGAAAATTTTAACCTAAGATCCATTCTCTTTGCAGCCTCTTCCAGAACTTTCGTTTCTCTAGTTAATCCCTTTCTCCACACCTTCACTCTCGCAGTTCTTAAAAAACTCAGTCTCCATGCAGGTTCGTGTAGTGCAAATCTTAAAATAGCCAAACCAAATACTTCCCATAAACCTGTAACTTTCCTTCCAGCTACAACTGCAGTGAATCTATCCACTAGATATGTGAGTTCCATGAGGGCAGAAATTCTTGTCTGACTCATTTAGTGTACGATCATCTTTTAGAACCTTTTAGAAGGTGATCAATAACTATCTATTGACCAAATAAACAAACACCCGGTGCTTGTACTCTCTAGCTACTACAATCTGGCTTTATCTCCTTCCACATGTGGAGAACTGTCTCTCTTACCAAATCCTACCATTGGATCCTTTCTTCCAGATGCGCTTCCCACACCCTCATTTGTTACCTCACATTGAAAGACCTGTTTGTGTATCCCTTCCATAAGGTCCTGGATCACATGTTATTATTTTGAACACTTCCAAGTCTTTTTTTTTTTTTTTTTTTTGGAGACAGAGTCTTGCGCTGTTGCCCAGGTTGGAGTGCAATGGCATGATATTGGCTTTCTGCAACCTCGGCCTCCCAGGTTGAAGTGATTACCCTGCCTCAGCCTCCCGAGTAGCGGTAGCTGGGATTACAGGCACCCACCACCACACCCAGCTAATTTTTGTATTTTTAGTAGGGATGGAGTTTCACCATGTTGACCAGGCTGGTCTCGAACTCCTGACCTTGTGACCTGCTCACCTTGGCCTCCCAAAGTGCTGGGATTCCAGGCGTGAGCCATTGCGCCTGGCTGACACTTCCAAGTCTTAATATAAACTGAGTGCCCAACAGAAGCTGACTAAACTAAACTTTCTCTGAAATTCAAAATGCATCCTGCAAACTTCTGGTTTCTTGAATCTTTATTAGAAGAAGAAAAGCAACACAAAATACTTAACTTGTGGAACACTACTCTCAAATTCTCAACAATGTTAGCTCATTTGGCTGCTGCAATGGCTATTTCTGGCTCATCTGAAATAGGATTCTTACTCATACAGTTCTGAGTTAGTTTTTCAAAATCATGCTAGTAGTTACAAATAATTCTGGTGGCTCTAAATATCAGTCTGAATAAAAGCTACTATATGTCTCTAAGAATAGATTGCCAAATTTTATAATCTGCTGTCTTAACTGTATAGATCTGGCTTTGGGGGGATATTTGCTTCAAATTATAATTCTAATAAGGATATCAAAATGCAGCATAATTATGCTTTAAGGGAGCATGTGGTCAGGCATTTTTCACTGCTGCTCTTTTAAAGTAATCTTTTAAGGCCAGACTAGGTGGCTCACACCCATAATCCCAACACTTTGGGAGGCCGAGGCAGGCGGATGACCTGAGGTCAGGAGTTCAATACCAGCTTGGCCAACGTGGTGAAACTCCATTTCTACAAAAATACAAAAATTAGCTGGGCGTGGTGGTACATGCCTGTAGTCTCAACTACTTGGGAGGCTGAGGCAGAAGAATTACTTGAACCCAGGAGGCGGAGGTTGCAGTGAGCAGAGATCACATCACTGCATTCCTGGGTGAGCAACATTCTGTCTCACAAAAAAAAAAAAAAAAAGAAAAGAAAAGAAAGAAAAAAAGAAAAATAAATATTATAAAAACAAGTAAACACATACACCCATACATACAAGGCTGCCCTTATTCAGAATACCAGTTTCTCTCGTGCTTTACATAAATTATCATCTTGTTCAATTCTCACAACCACCCTTTGGGATGAAACTGAGGCACAGACAAGTTATAGAACTTATTTCGATGTCACAAAACTAGGAACGTAGATAGTCTGGTTCTACAGTCAGGCTTTTAATCTCTGTGTTGTCATTTCTTTCTTTAGACACAAGAGTAACTAGACACATTAGGAGTAACTACACTTGCCAAAAATGTCTGCTTCCTAACTCTTGCAATTAAAAATTCCCAGCCCTACTAGTAGTTAATTTCTCTATGCAAAATCATACAGGTTCCAAGTTTGAACATTATTCACTACATTGCAAATTTTGGATTTAAAAACTAATTGAGGAAAATGATGCTAGATCAGGCAGAATAACCTTTTAGAATAATTCTGAATATAATAAAGACACATAAATGACACTAAGTTGATTGCGGTTGTTCAAATGTAAACACCAAGTGGCTAGAAGCTTTCACACATCTAGAACACTCCCTGTGCAATAATATTCTCACTTTATTTCCTCTCCCACCAAATGCAAACTAAGATGAAAGTAACTAGTTTTGAAGCAATAAAGTCCTCTGTCTCAATAGAGACTACATTCATTGCTTCAGACTTAAAAAAGAGTCCTTTAATTTTAGACCATTAAAATATCAGCCCTGTGAAATGAAAATGGCCCCAGGCTTACATGGTTATTCATTACATTTTATTTTAAATGGATCCATTTTCTCTCAAATGAATCAGGAGTTACGCATTTTTACTCACTAACATGTTATCAATAGAAGGCAGTAGGCCCCAAATTGCTTAGTATTCGTACTGTGGTTTCATTTACCCATGTAATGACTTTTTATTTTGTGTTCTTGAAAAATCTGCACACACGTATAGCGACCTTCAAAACCCCATTCAATAATTGCTTTTCTTTCCTTTGAAAACATTTGGTTTTGATTTTACAGCACTGCTACACACCATATATGTGCACTAACTACATATGGAAACTTTATGGCGTTAGTGATTTCAGCACATTTCCTCCAAACACGTTTAGCCTTACTATCCTACAATTCTACTTCCTTCCACAGCAGATGTTTCACACGCTAACCCTTCCTAGAGATAACTGTTGACACTTAAGAAAGGGGATCACCATCTGAGCATATAAAACGCCATGGGGGAAAGCCCAATCATTCTGAGTAAGTGTTACTCAAACAAGTGCTTCTCCTCAACACCACAAAAGTGCTGAGGCTAATTCTACTCCTCCTGCTATCTATGTGAACTATAGATATAGTTCACAGCATAGCTGTGGGTACACATGGGAAACAGACTTGCATGTGCAATGTGAAATCCAGACAATGGTTGTAATATCAAGATAAAAGTCTAATAAAGTAGGAAAATTGGAGAAGTAAAGGAAATTAAAAATGGCCTATAAATCTCACAAACATATATATATAATCATATATATAATATATATTATATATGATCATATATATGATTATATATATATGATTATGATCATATATATATATATATATATATATATCCTGTACATTATTCTCTTTAAGAAGTGAACCACATGTGCAGAAGAATTTTCGAAGGAACCATTCTTCTAACTATACTGTATTCTTCTGCATATCAAATCCTTGTCTTTCGTCCACCTGCTCTAATATCGAAAATCTTTAGACACCACAATATAATGGTAAATGCAGCCCATCTCTGTAACACCTAGCTTACAGCAGGTAGTCATTTTCCAGTGAAAGACCAGGTGACAGTTCTCCTGGAGGCCCTACTGCTGTACTAGATGCTGAGGTTAGGGCCCGCTCTTTGCAGGGCATTGCTGTATAGAAGTTCACCTCGTTTTCTCAATAGGTTAAGTCTCAAATAGGAGACAGAGCTGAAGGGCTCATTCTCCTTTTACAGGAGAAGAAACAGAAGTAACAGAGGCAATGAAGCGCGTTCATGGGTGAACTGTGGATCTGAATTAGCAGGCATGCTGCCTGGTATCTGGTCCAGGTGTTACTGCCATGCTGGAGTTTTCACTGGTACTCAGTGGATGTCCCTCAAATACCAGTCAGAGATTTTCTGTCACCTTATTATTGGATTTATTCTGGAAACAGATCAGAAATAACTATTAAAACAAATAAACAAAGTATCTTATAGAGCCAACTTATGCTCAAGTGACATTAAAATGGGGGCCAATTTTAAGTGGGTTATTTTTATTACAATAACATACCTCCATATAATAAATTTTCCTCTTAGCTTACAAATATTTGTTTACCTTGTTCTTTGCTGCCTTCTTTTTTCTCTTCCCTCTGAGCAAAAAACCGTGTTTTAGATGGTGTAAGTCAGTGCCCCAAAACAAAGGCTTCCTTTTCCTCACCAACCACCGGATGGATTTTCAACCCCTTACGGTCTGGCTTTTGCTCTCATGACTCTTTTGAATTGCCCAAGTCAACTAACTATTCTTGGCTTTTATCTTCCTTGACCTGAGCAGTATTTAACGCTATTAGTGGCCTCTTTCTTCCAAAATCCTTTCCCCTTTGGTTTATTCCTTTCTGTTTCCCTTAGTAACTGTTATTCCTCTTGTCCCTTAAAGACAGGCATTTCAAAATGTTATTAAGTCATAACTTTTCCAGTGGCACCAACTATCAACTTAGTGGGAAGAGTGATTGAAGTTTGAAAATTAAAAAAAAAAAAAGCATTCATGCTACAACATGAATGAACCTGGAAGACATTACACTAAATGAAATAAGCCAGTCACACAAGGATAAATACAACTCTTTTTATCTTGTGAAGTAACAAATTCATCCAACAGTTAGCATTAAATAGTAAAGATGCAAGGCATCCGGGAATACACAAATGGCAGACTTGGATCTTGCCCTCAGGGAATTTACAACCTAATACAGAAAATAAGACAGGCACACAAGTATCTACAAGACAGGTTAAAAAAAAATACGTGGTTTTTAGAGGGGTACAGATGAAACGTTTTGTGAATTCACCAAGGGAAGCAGTAAGTTCCAGCCAAGGTGCTAAAGGGGAATCAGGAAAGGCTTTGCTGAAGAAGTTGTATTTATATGCATATATACTTAAAAGATACTAGAACTTTGCTTAATAATACCAATTTAATAACAGACAATGAATCTTTTCAAAGTAAAATTGTTATTTGCAAAAGCCCTATTACTTATAGAAAGTAGAAATTCATTTTCTTAATATGCCATATTTTCTCACATACCTCTTTCCCTTATTTTTTCTTTTATTTATTTTTGCAAAAATGGAATTGGATAAACAAAATATGATATATACATACAATGTAATATTATTCAGCCTTAAAAAAGGAGATTCTAATACATGCTACAACATGAATGAACCTGGAAGACATTATGCTAAATGAAATAAGCCAGTCACAAAAGGATAAATACTGTAGGATTCTACTGATGCAAGGTACTTAGAGCCGTCAAACCCACTGAGACCGAAAGCAGAATGATAGTTGCTAGGGCCTGGGGGTAGGGGGAAATGGGGAGTCAATGTCTAATGGGTATAGAATTTCAGTTTTCCAAGAGAAAAAAGTTCTGGAAATGGATGGTGGTGATGGTTACACAACAATGTGAATATACATAATGCCAATGAACCGTACTCTTAAAAATGGTTAAAAGGCAACGTATATGTTATATATGCATCACATATAAACATGTTATATATACAATGTATAAACATATATAAACATAACATTTAAAGCATATCAACATGTTATAACTATATATCATATAAACCTGTTATATAACATATAAACCTATGTTACATATAACATATAAACCTATGTTAAATATAACATATAACCCTGTTATATATATTATATATATGAGTGCGCTCTCTCTCGCGCTCTCTCTCTCTATATATATAGATAGATAGATAGACAGATAGGTAGATATTTTTTTAACTTTATTTTACTTTATTTTGAGACAGGGTCTGACTCTGGCACTCAGGCTGGAGTACAGTGGTGTATTTCAGCTATGTACAAACTCTGCTTCCTGTGCTTAAGAGAGCCTCCTACCACAGCCTTCCCAGTAGCTGGGACTACAGGCACAAACCACCATGCCTGGCTAACTTTTTGTATTTTTTTGTAGAAACAGGTGTCCTCATGTTGCCCTGGCTGGTCTCAACTCCTGACTTCAAGTGATCTGCCTGTTTCAGCCTCCCAAAGTGCTGCGATTACAGGCATGAGCCGCTGCACCTGGCCTATTTGTATATCTTATCACAATTTTTAAAATAATTTTTTTAATAGGAGAGTTTACTAATTAATACTTACATAGTAATTTCATTTCAAAGAGAGGATAACTCCCTTGAGGCAGGCTTCAGTGTTATCAGCATCTGAGCTTCTTTGGCAACTAAATTTCAAAGATCACTTAAAATTTCGCTTTTTTAAAAATAAAACAGAGTCTCGCTCTGTCCCTCAGGCTGGAGTGCAATGGCACAATCTTGGCTCACTGTAACCTCCGCCTCCCAGGTTCAAGTGATTCTCCCACCTCAGACTCCCAAGTAGCTGGGATTACAGGCACCTGCCATCATGCCCATACAAAAAGCACAAATTTTTGTACTTTTGTAGAGACAGGGTTTCACCACGTTAGTCAGGCTGCTCTTGAATTCCTGACCTCAGGTCATCTGCCCACCTTGGCCTCCCAAAGTGCTGGGATTACAGACATGAGCCACCATGCCCAACTCACCTAGAATTCTTAAATGTAATGACATTTTATCTGGAATTACAATGTATAAGAACATCTGATGAGAAAATGCTTCTTTTCAGGAACTCTTATCTATTTAAAATTTTCTCTATTGAAAGATAAGCCTTAAACATTTCCACATAAAAGAATACTTCCATTGGTAACAATATATATATATTTTTTTTAAAAAAACAACCTCTTTGAAATAAACTGCCATGAATTCAAGTCATGATAGTTGGCAGAACAGTATCTCTTTCCTCACTAAGAAAGCCACTGAGAAGCCAATCCACTGCAGGAAGGAATGCAAAATAATTACACAAATATAAATGTTTACACACAAATAGATTTTATTTTATTATTATTACTTTTTTGAGACAGAGTCTCACTGTACTGCAGGTTGGAGTATAGTAGCATAATCCTGGGTTACTGCAACTGCCACCTCCCAAGTTCAAGTGATTCTCCTGCTTCAGCCTCCTGAGTAGCTGGAACTACAGGCACATGCCACCATGCCTGGCTAATTTTTGGATTTTTGGTAGAGATGGGGTTTTGCCATGTTGGCCAGGCTGGTCCTGAACTCCTGACCTCAGTTGATCCACCCATCTCGTCCTCTCAAAGTGCTGGTATTATAAGCATGACATACTGCACCAGCCCTAGATACAAATAGAACTTCATAGGGTTAGAAATCTACCTTAAGGTTAAAACCACTTTTGGAGATATGGAATTCCTCAAGCAGCCAACTCATGGGAAATTTATTTTTCTTTCATAAAAATACGAATGAGGGCCAGGCACGGTGGCTCACGCCTGTAATCCCAGTACTTTGGGAGGCCGAGGCGGGTGTATCACGAGGTCAAGAGATCGAGACCATCCTGGTCAACATGGTGAAACCCCGTCTCTACTAAAGATACAAAAAATTAGCTGGGCATGGTGGCTCGTGCCTGTAATCCCAGCTACTCGGGAGGCTGAGGCAGGAGAATTGCCTGAACCCAGGAGGCAGAGGTCGCGGTGAGCCGAGATCGTGCCATTGCACTCCAGCCTGGGCAACAAGAGCGAAACTCCATCTCAAAAAATATATATATATATATATATATATATGAATGAGGAAAGTGGAAAGAACATCAAAATATGGAGAAAATATTAGATGGGAAAAAGCATGCAGGTAAGTTTATTATTTAATAAGATAACCCAGATTACTTTACCTTTTTGGTAACTTGAAAGGTCTGGATGGTCTGAAAAAAAAAAAAGCAAAGGAAAATTGATCAAAAACAAAGCATCATAACATAAACAAAGGCTTTACATATGTACTGAACATTTTACTGATCTCTATCACAAAGAATCCTGGAAGTGCTAAAAAAGACAATCTATTGAGAGATTTTAACAAGGAATGTTGGTCACTTTACATACTAGTAGAGAGAGCTCTAGTGGCTAGTCAGGAGGCAGAACCTTCCCAGACTCCGTATCACCTTCCCCTGGTGGAACAGTTACACTGTACAATATTCTTCTCTGAGATCTATAGCTACTAGATTCAGTCTTCTCTCTCCTTACGGGAATCCACATCCCTAAGTCTCCAATCTAAGCTGCTTCCTTACGTAGCAAAGATTCTAACACTTAAAAAAACAGGACATTAAAATACCTTCTTGTACTAGAAATATTCTACTCCCTCTTCAAGATACCAGCTGCTTCTCCATTTTTCAATTTCTTAATATCTAACTTCGAAATCCACTTCAACAGATAAGGGCTTGTATTTCCAATCGGCTCTTTCCCATAGTTCGTTTTATTATTCCCTCTTATCCTCTGAGCCTCGCCTCCCAGATAAGGCATAAGCTTTCTTAGAAACCTCCAAACTCAGTCTCAATCTCCAAACTCTGTATTCCCACCAGATTTGTTTTTTCCTACTTACTGGAGAGCATTTAACAAATATTCGTTGAACAAATAAAAGTACACTGGTTATCACAGTGTGGTCTAAAGACACCTTCTTTCAACTAAATAGAAATCCATGGGTCTATGACTAAGTTACTCTTTAGAGAGAAACAACTATAGATTCATCATAGTCTTTCTGCTTGGGTAAAGATTTCATGTCATATTAAATTTGAGACAGTAAGTGGAGACTGTCAACATTTGCTGGAAAAGAAAAATTGAGGTTACCACAAAGAAACCTCCTGGGAAAACATCAGATCCCTCTGAAGTTTCTCTACTAATGGGCGTGACAAACAGATGATGGAAACACCCAAACCGCACTCCAGGTAAAACTTGAAACCTGTTTGATTTCCAGTGTCACCTTCTTTAATTCTGCTTTTTCAATCTCTTACTAGAAACACCTGTGAAAGAAGGCAAGCAAGGGAGTCTACCACATACTTTCATAGATCAATAGTAGTCTACCTCCATTTGTAAAATCCTTTGGAATTGTTACTTTTAATATCTACCTAATAAAACCTGCAGACGACTTTCACTCTAACTTCAGTCTTGTGTTGACAAATAACTAGTAAAAACAAACAAATCTAACCTCCCAGAGAGAAACTATCTTTTTCCAGCATTCACCTATTAATAAAAACAAACGCAAGCAAGCAAGAATAATCTTCAGTGGGAACATCTTCCTGTTCTAGGATTAGGTTTTTAGCCTTTTACTCTGCTGGGAAAGGCCCAAGGAAACATGACATTTGCACATCCCACCACACACTCCCACAGGCCGTGGTGTAGATGAGCTTGGGTCCCCAGAGGGTCCACAGGCTGCAGCGTCATTCTTTCTCTCCCACGCAAGAAAGCATTTCTGTATGCAAGTGACTGACAGTGACATTATTTAGGGTTAAGCTCAAATCTGTTTTTAGAAAAGCAAAGCATGTACAAACTGAGGTACTCCTAACTGGTAATCAGTTGCCCTTGGCACTTCACACTTGAGAACTGTAACAGCAGTTGAGAACCTTGGCTATAGTACTCTGAAGACCGGGGAACTGTGGTATGTGTTCATATAACGGCCAATGAGACTGTCAAGTTTTCAGAGGGAGGGAGAGTGGGAGGTACCAAGTAAAATAATCAAGATAATAGGGGTAGATACAGAGGCAAGGGAAATTTTTTGAAAAAGTAATAGAAAAAAAGAAGTTTGAGAGGGGTAAAGTTAAGAAACAGAAAAAATGTGGAAAAGCTACAAATCGTCTGTTTCTTTGTTTTGCTCACCTTTTCTCTCTTAATAATTTTTGGAAAGAGAAGGCAGCTTTTAGAGTAAAGGAAGTGAGAACAGTGAAACACAATAACTTTTCCATCAGTCTAGAGAATTCTATTCTAGATGTAACTGCAGAATTAACATCACAACTTACAAACGGAGAGTCTCAGGCCGGGTGCGAGGCGCATGCTTGTAAATGTCAGCACTTTGGGAGGCCCAGGCGGGAGGATCGCTTGAGCCCAGGAGTTCAAGACCAGCCTGGGTACGATAATGAGACCTTATCTCTACAAAAAATAAAAAAAAATAGCTGATGTGGTGGCATGCACCTGTATTCCCAGCTACTCAGGAGGCTGAGGAGGGAGGACTGCGCGAGCCCAGGAGGTCAGTGGGGCTGTGAGGCAAGATTACACCATGAAGAAAACATACTTTCAGCTTTATGGTAGTAACCAAATTTTTAAGCACAACAGTGCTGAAAGTAACATTTTAACCTCAAAAGTCACATTGGATTGTGTCATACTGTCTTTTTTTTTTTTTTTTGAGATCGAGTTTCGCTCTTGTTACCCAGGCTGGAGTGCAATGTCGCGATCTCAGCTCACCGCAACCTGCGTCTCCTGGGATCAGGCAATTCTCCTGCCTCAGCCTCCCGAGTAGCTGGGATTACAGGCGCGCGTCACCACGCGCAGCTAATTTTTTGTATTTTGAGTAGAGACGGGGTTTCACCATGTTGACCAGGATGGTCTCGATCTCTTGACCTCATGATCCACCTGCCTCGGCCTCCCAAAGTGCTGGGATTACAGGCTTAAGCCACCGCACCCAGCCATCATACTGTCTTTTTGTAAGAGACTATTCTGCAAGTAGTAACTTCAGTTCAGCACTGGTAAATTAGAAAGAAAGTATTTGAAAAAAAAAAAAAATCCATACTTTGATGACCATTCTGGATTCCCAACAAAAACAAAGCCATTCTTCATATTAAGTATTTCCATGAAACATCCCTGGCACACTTGGCTTCCATCATGAAGATGAAACAGATACCCTGCAGACAAGCTAAACTTGACCTCTAACCCATTTTTCATGCACCAGGGCTAAATGTTTATGGTCTGTGTCAAGTGATTTTAAGGATAACAATAACCACAACGACTTGTGTGATGCATTTCCTAAAGGCTTAAGAGCTGCTGACTCAAAGTGTTGGTCATCTCGATGTCTAGAACTGCTAAAACTGAACAAAGTGCCAGCTTCTGTGCAAAATAAACTAGGAGGCACCAGAGAAAGGTGGAGTGGTGAGACTAACGTAAAGAGCACTTTATAAATACTGTGCAATTTAGAAACGTTAAACAAAGAAATTTAGCATATACTGAATAACTATTTTGAGTATGAGAAAAATATTTCTTTCTCTTTAAGACAACAGAAAACTTAGAAATCAAAAGATGTGAAGTTAAAGTCTGGACCCTGAAACTCATCAGCTGAATAATCTTGAGTAATTCTTTTAACTACTCAGGATTTGTGAGAAAGAGATAATACTTTAAAATGAGCTGGTGTGGGTAATAATAGTTTTCTGTAAACTGTTGAGAATTATCCAAAAGAAAAAAGGTACTACGACCACATTATTATTTTTTCATCCAAAAATGGCATTCGAACCTCAGTTAGGAGTAATGCAGAACACTCACGTAAAGTATAAGGTCCCTTTCTTCGTCAGCAATGTACACCTTTATGATTCACTTAACGGGATCAACTGATTCTTGCTGCTAGCTGAATATAACATAAAAATCAATATTGTCACACCCACAAGCCTAATTACAATAAGAGAGTGTCAGAACTATAAGAAACTCTAAAAGTCATTCCACTGGACACCTTCATGACACGAAGGAGAAAAGGGTCCAAGGTCAGAGAGCGAGTCAGTGGCAGAGCCAGGTCTAGAATCCAAATATTTTGACTCAGTCCTGTGCTTTATTGGCCACACACTGAAAAAGAAAAGTTGCACACTGATGAAGACTAGGAGGTATTGCTTGTGAACTATAAAGGAAAAGGAAGGCAGAAATGGGAAGAGCTTCCTAACCGAAAGCAAATGGCACATGTGCACAAGAAGGCATATGCAAGGATGTCCACTGAAGTGGTTTACAATAAGGACAGTAAGTGAGAGCAGCCTTAATGTTCACTTATTAGTAAGAAGATTCTTAAATAAATGGCAGCACATCGATGCAATAGGGGACTACACAGAATGAATACATATGCACATACGAACATATACATACACGTGTACTGATACGGAAAGAATTTTAAAAAGTAATAAGTTTCAAAACAACTCATACTGTATTCATATTAAAAAAACACTAAATATTTTAAAAGCTCAGAAGGGAACTTGGCAAATCAACAGAGCTGTTTACCAGAGAGGAAAGAAAAGGATTAGGAAAAGAATCAAGGAGTTTCATTTTGTATTTTTGAATTCCTCATGAGCACATGTTCATAAATTAGTTATATAATTAAAAAGTGAATCGAATTTTTATAAAGGGTAGGTAATTACATATCTATTCATTTATGTACATATGATAGAAACATTTTATTTGAAAATTTCTCACTGCTACATAATTTGGAGGAATGGGGCATCTTGGCTAACTCTAATCTAGATGAAAAGAGTATTATATAAAGATCATAAATTTCCAAAAACTTAAAATACATTTAATACAATCTAGAGTTAATATTGTTTAATTCACTGCCAGTTTAAGTGACATCAAGTAATTTGATGACCACTGGAATCACCCGGGTAGCTTACTGAAACTAGAGATTTCCAGCCCCCTCCCCAGGGATCTGGTTCGGTAGGTCTCGGAATAGAGACTACACAGTCAGAGCTTGAAACACTGTCTTGGACAATTTGCTAGGAATATATATCTCCAGACAAGAAACAATTAAAGAACAATACAAGAAAGTAATTATAACCTACAGGTATAGTACAAGCATTAAGTGAATGGGGAATAGGAAGATAATATTGGACTAGAGCAGTCCAAAGTCTAGCCCTTGAAACTTGACATAAGAAACAGAGGAAAAGAAAACAAACCTTGTGTCAACACTTAGGAGCAAAGTCAGTGAGGCTTTACTATGATAACTTACTGGATTAGGAGTTGCTTGAGGGGAAGCAAGAGACTGAAGTGGGTAATAGAAATAGGAAGCAGCTGAAGTTTTTTGAGTAACAACTGATAGGATAAAAACACTATTTTTGGAGGACTGATTCTGTAGTAATGTGCAGGATGAACTGGCTAGGGGAAACGCTAAAGGAAAGGAGAGCAGGTTAGGAGCTACTGCAGTGACCTGCCTAGAATAAATAGAAAAAAAGGGAAATATTTAATCTTTTAATAATTCAGAAAGCCTCTGAGAATCTTATCAATATGTTAATCAAAATTGTAAGCATCTATTGTCATAAATATATATGGTATTACAAGAAAATAATTCTGGTGACATTTTAATATTTTTATAAAATTATGTAAGTATAATTCGAAGTGCCTAGAACTATAATTAATTAAAAATAATATCAGTGCCTATTGAAGTCAGTGATCATTTGAGTTATGAGACAAATAAGTTGTTGGAAAGATTAGTCTACATGTTGAGGATACAGTTTTATATGTACATTTTGGGACTTACATTAAACCTAATTCAAGAAATATATTTTATTACTTTCATTAAGATGAAAAAGATACACATACATTTCTCACTTTCAAAATATTATAGATCTTACATAAAATACTAAAACCTTTCTGCATTTTCACTATAAACTATACAAATTGCATAAAGAGTTTGTGTGTTAATTACAACCTCAGTGACGACATATTTGCATTTCTGAAAGTAAGTTCAAATTATGTATCTTATATAAGGTCCCATCTCAAATTTGCTCATTTATTCACAGGACAAGGCCATCATCAATGAGACCAGCCATCATGAGCATAAACGCAATCATAATTCATAAATGTGCAAATTCTCTTTTCCTCCAACATTTGCTTTGTTTCAATTTTTAGCTTGTCTACATTGTGTTCAACGCAAAAACTATTATTTTAGCTCAAAATTGAAAGAAACATTATTAATCTTTCTTAGGTTCACTTCCCAAGTATCTTGGATCATTTTCCCTGTAAAATTACTCAGTAGTGTACAAGGTTGAGTTTGGAAGGTTAAAAGTCACACCTGCTATCAAAAAAAAAAATAAAAAATCTACTGTATCAAACTGAATTCCTACAGTGTAACCAACACCTTGCAGCTGTTGTGATATCTTCATTTTACAGACCAGGAGGAGAGACATTTCCCTCAAACTTCTACAGACATTCTTTAGTTATGCCTTTAAGGAAAAAATCATATATGGAAATAGATTTTTCTTCCTGATCTAAACTTTCTCATGCTTAATCTCTAACTTAAAACTTTGAATTTTTGTAACTCAAATCATTGTGAAAAGCTTTAACAAAGGTCAAAGCAAAACTCTTAATAATCAGTTTTAATACAAATAATACTGATTTAGGAAAAGGGTTTCTTCTCAAAATCTGAGATTAGAAAAAATAATCAACTAAACTTAAAATAATTTAACTGAGGAAATAGTGAGACTTTTCTGACAAAAAAACAAAAAAAACAGGGAAAGCGTCACCATGCTGGGCTGCATGATCTCAAACTGTAGCAATGTTCTTGTTACACTTTGGCATTAGGGCAACCAGGGAAAACTTCAAATGCATTGTATTCAGTTTGTCAGGTATAGATTCCATTTGCAACTCCAGGATCTATAATATATGCCAGTGACACCCAAATACTATGTGACAACTTTTAGGAACAAATTCTAAGAATAATGTATTTTTTAAAAGACCGCAATGAGAAATCAGAGGACCTGTTTCAAACTGGGTGTTAATCTTGGGTTTTAACCTCTTTGGCTCCAATCTCCTTTGTAAAATATGGAGAGTTGGATTAAATTATTTCTAAGGTCCTTTCCTGCTGTGAAATTCGATTGTATTTTCCTGTGGAATTTTAGATAATTCAAGTCACCACATATTTTAGTCTCCTGGGAAGTATTTCAACACTCTGGCATGGCTAAAACTGGTGAGCCAGGTTCCTTTAATCAAAATTCTACGTTAAAATATTTCAGGTGAATAGGCAATAAAAATAATCCCCCCATAAGGTAGGCAAGAACTAATATTTAAAAATGCTTTGAAAAAATAATGCTGGCTCTTTAAATGAACGGCTAGGGACAGACTTCAAAAATGCTTGCTAGGAGGACAGGGCAGAATTCCCCAACTGTCTGCTTTAGATTAAGGTGGAGACTGATGAACGGGGTGACACCAATAACGCATCCGTGTTGGCGCATGTCACACTGTAGGAAATAGTGCCAGGTTACTAAAGATGCTCATGTTGAGACTGCTCAGGAATCATCTAGTTTACCAACCGAGTGAGTTTCATCAGAAGAGCAAACATAAAAGACTGCTGAAGTTAAAGGGCTACTTAAAAACTTCCTAAAGTACTTTCCTGAGTTTCTTATTTACTATCTCAGAAAGGCAAGGTACACCCCTCTTTTTTCATTCTAAAAATTTTTCCTATGGTAGGCTTTTTCACTTAATGTTTTGTCCATTCTAAAATATTTAATTTTTAAAGGAAGAGGAAAGCTTTAATGAGGAATATATTTTCTGTTTTAATGTTGGTTTTGTTTTCTAGTTATAAAACTAACACATTCATTTTCTTGAAGTATAAAAAAAAGCAGATAATTACAAATGAAAAAAGTCACCCATATTCTCACTACACAGATAAAACACTGTAACTCTTTGTGATCTATTTTCTCTGAATATTTTCTCCTTTTTGCCTAAATATAGAAATTGAATATAAACAAAATTAGGATCATATTAGATGCACAAGGTATTATCACTTTGGATTAGCATCTTCTGTGTAATTAAAATCTTCTGAAAACATGATTTTTTAGTTGCCATATAATATTCCATTACATTTGCCATTACTTATGCATCACACAATTGTACCCATACCACTACGTTACATTAGATCTCAACTTGTTTCTCATTTATTTGTTAGTCTTGAATTAAAGCTAGGAAACATCCACAATTGTGGAAAACATTTTTCCTAGTTTGTGGTATTTGTTTTTTCTTTTCTTGAGAGGGAGTCTCACTTCGTCATCCAGGCTGGAGTGCAGAGGCGTGATCTCGGCTCACTGTAACCTCTGAGTCCCTGGTTCAACAATTCTCCTGCCTCCGCCTCCCTAGTAGCTGGGATTACAGGCATGTGCCATTAGACCCAGCTAATTTTTATATTTTTAGTAAAGACAGGGTTTCACCATGTTGGCCAGGATGGTCGCGATCTCCTAATCTTGTGATCCACCCACCTCGGCCTCCCAAAGTGCTAGGATTACAGGCACGAGCCACCCCACCCAGACAGTTTGTGGTATTTTTTAAGATGATTTAATCTAGGTCAGCTCTATTACTGTCTGCTGCTTCAATCTATCATCTTTGGTAAATTTTTCTTTTTGAGGTGGAGTTTTACTCTTGTCACCCAGGCTGGCGTGCAATGGTGCAATCTTGTCTCACTGCAATCTCCACCTCCCAGGTTCAAGCAATTCTGCTGCCTCGGCCTCCTAAGCAGCTGGAATTACAGGCATGCAACACCATGTCCAGCTAATTTTGTATTTTTAGTAGATGGAGTGGCCAGGCTGGTCTCGAACTCCTGACCTCAGGTGATCCGCCTACCTCGGCCTCCCAAAGTGCTAGAAGTACAGGCGTGAGCCACCATGCCCAGCCAAAACTCTGTTTTAAGGGGAAAATAGAATCTAAAAATTAATTTTCACAAAATATACAGCATCCAATATTGTGAGAATAATAGCTAATCATGGCACACTTGTGCAGCTGTGGGATTGAATTTCCAGAGTGTGGCTGAACCATCCAAGTTGGTCTTGGTACAGGCTACATAGTTTCATGCCATCTAGTAACAGTTGTTCACTGAGGTTTAATTAACAGTGGGGATGAATGTAGATTCGAATAGTCTTTCTAGAACTACAACAGTGGTTACAGAAATCTCTCAGGTAATTGGTGCCCATTTTGTCAGCCAGGTTTTGGGAAGCCGGGCTAGGAGAATAATGGGAAATGGGGATCTATTTTGTTTCCTCATTTCCTGAAGGGGAGTAGCACGTGGTTTCTTGGCTTTTAAGAAGAAAAGAATTTTAGTCTGACCCCATTTGAGAATGGGAACTAAGTGGAAGTCAGGAGTCCACTGAGTTATCAAGTGGTTTTACTTTTTTTTTTTTTTTTTTTGAGACGGAGTTTCGCTCTTGTTACCCAGGCTGGAGTGCAATGGTGCGATCTCGGCTCACTGCAACCTCCGCCTCCTGGGTTCAGGCAATTCTCCTGCCTCAGCCTCCAGAGTTTGGGATTACAGGCACGCGCCACTGTGCTCAGCTAATTTTCTGTATTTTTAGTGGAGACGGGGTTTCACCAATGTTGACCAGGATGGTCTCGATCTCTTGACCTCGTGATCCACCTGCCTAAGTTTATATGTACTATGTGGTCTGTTTCATTTATCCGAGTGTATCCATCGATGTGTCTATCAATTCTTTTCACAAGAATCACATTATCTTATTTTGGCTTCAAAATAGGCAAGTCCCAGAGCAGAATACATTTAGGAAATCCTAATTCTCTTTTCGAGAATGGGTTTACAGTGTTATTCTTGCATCTATAGCTTGAAAACAATTCCAGTCAGTGAAAGACTAGAGGATTAAATGGGTCCCAAACAAAATATAAGAACTTGAATTCTCCATGGTAGGCACATGCTAAATTACAGTCTAGAACAAAGATCCTGAAGCGGCTTTCAAATGCCTTTCAGTTCATTCAGAACAACTTCATAACAGGGCAAATGCATGAACACCAAGACTCCCATATGCTTTCCTTGTGCATACAGATCTTTCTGACAAAGCAAACTCACATTCAATGCCAAATCAACTGAGCTTACTAAGTTTTCCTGGAACCTGACTTATGTCATAGGCTGAAGTATTTTGGAGGAAAAAGGCTTATATATGTAGAATCCAAGGGCTCTCTCTTGTCATAAATGGTGAAATCACCCTTTCTATTCCTTCTTCCTGGCTTAAATCTGGCTCTTTCATATGGAAAACTTAAATCTTTCTATAATCTTGGCTTGCTCCTAGCACACCATCTCTGACAGAGAGTTGGAAAATATGTTACTACCTTTCCTAAGAAGGGTTACCTAAGGACAGCCCTTTATTTTCTCAGCATTATTAAGTCATTCCTTTTGTCATCTCTTCTCCACCCTAAGATTTCAATTCACTAAGTACTTTTTGAACAGTAAAAAATAAAAGATACAATTTCTACTCTTAAGTACTAAAATAGGAAGATGAGAGGCTTACAGAGATGCCACTGGGAAAGCATATAAGGGAAGACAGGTGCGAGGCTATGATCATGCCACAAAATACTCCACTTCTCAGATTCTGAAATCAAAACGCTGCTTCATGTTGCCATCTTCAAATCATGGGGGAATATTTCTACATATATATCTATTCCCCTTTGATTTGAAGATGGCAACATTTTGAAGATGGTGAGGTGGCAACTCAGAGTGGAACTGGGTTTGTTAAGAAACTCTAGTAAGAGCAGACCTGTGGGCACGGTGGCGCGTGCCTGTAATCCCAGCTACTCAGGAGGCTGAGGCAGGAGAATTGCCTGAACCCAGGGGGTGGAGGTTGCAGTGAGCTGAGATCGCATCATTGCACTCCATCCTGGGTAACAAGAGTGAAACTCCGTCTCACAAAAAAAAAAAAAAAAAAAAAAAAAAAAAAA
>CM052666.1:1788326-1818298 GCA_028533165.1 Leontopithecus rosalia
CCTGCCTTCCAATATATATAGGCTGGCCAAGAAACTGAAGGAAGTTTTAAGCTTGGTGGTCAGGGGATTTCTTAAATCCCTCATGTCATTCTTTTAAACCATTCTGATTTCACTCAAGTCTTCAGTGAAAGGCATTAAGTTAAACTGTTTGAGTTTGACGCATTTTTACATATGTACATATCTATGTAACCACCACTCAGATCATGAGATACATCCTCTCCCAGCACCCCAAAGGCTCACCTGTGCCTCTTCCCAATCAATAATCACACCCTGTCCCCAGAGGCAATCAACGTTCAGGCTTTCATCACCACAGATTAGTTTTGCCTAAAGAATCGCCTTTTAAAGACATCCAAAGATAAAAGTTTAAGCAAAACCTTACATAGTTAAAATTCAGTTTAACTCAAGTTTATAAAAATACATAAAAATGAAGTCCTAGTAATGTTTTAACCCTACTAATGAGTGACTCCTAGATGAGATTTAATTCATTTTTTTCTCCCGAAGTTTCAGAAATATCTTTCCCAATGACTTATAAAGTACAGATCTTAAATAACCCATAGAAGGCCTCTGATGAGCAACAAAACTCCACTAGTACCATGATTTGTCATTATGTTACTTTTGCTGGGCTATTATCTTTTAAAATCCATACTATTCTGCCTCCCTACATTTTAGTTTCTTTCCAAATTTGAGTTCTTGCCTGAGTCAACAATATCTAGCTATGCTTACTTAGGTGTAATTAACAAAGAAATGTTTCAGTGTAAAAATTACATAACTCTGATACTTTGGTTTGACAGAATATCTCTATATATCGGTGTATCTATCCATTTCTCTAACCATCTTTCCATCCATCATCCATCCATCCATTTATTTATTTAGAGACAGGATCTTGCTCTGTTTCCTAGGAGTGCAGTGGCCCAATCTGGGCTTACTGCAGCCTCAACCTCATAGGCTCAAGTGATCCTCCCTGCTCAGCCTCCCAAGTAGTTGGCACCACAGGCATGCACTACCATGCCCAGCTAATTTTTTTTTTTAAGAGATGGGGTCTCATTATGTTGTTCTGGATTGATAGAATATTTAAATAAAGCTCTTCTGCAGGCTATTGTGAATATAAAAATAACCATAATAGTGATAAATAGAGACAAGAAATAAAGATCTGAAATTTAAAAAAGTTGATGGGAGTAAGAAAAAACAGTGATATTATGGAAATGACAGTCATGTAAAATAGTAGAAGAGGAGGCTCTGTTAATTGTGAAAAAGGGCAGAAATGGTCACAATACACAGAATAAAAAGAAAGAAAAGCAGGCCGGGCATGGTGGCTCATGCCTGTAATCCCAGAACTTTGGGAGGCCCAGGTGAGTGGATCACCAGGTCAGGAGTTCAAAACAAGCCTGGCCAAAATGGTGAAACCCCATCTTTACTGAAAATACAAAAAAAAAAAAAAATTAGCTGGGTGTGGTGGTGAGTGCCTGTAATTCCAGCTACTAGGGAGGCTGAGGCAGAGAACGGCTTGAACCTGGGAGGCAGAGGTTGCTGTGAGCCAAAATAGTGCCACTGCACTCCAGCCTGGAAAACAGAGAGACTCCATCTCAAAAACAAACAAACAAAAAAACATAAGATCATGGAATGAAAAAGAAAGAAAACTATTTAAAAATTATTTAAGAGGTGGTCAACAGGGATTGCATGCTCTCAAACTAAACAGGAGAAGAAATCAAGTGAATTTGTCAAAGGTGTCACTGACCTGGCACTGTAATGATGACAGAAGTTAGACTGCAACGTACCAGGAAGAAAAAGACCATATGAAGTCAAGGTATTAAGCATCTAATACATTTTAAACAACAACAGTCAACATTTACAGGCTTGACTATGCGCCAAACACTGCCCTAAGCACGTGACATATATTACAACATTTTAAAATTCTTAACCATATGAGGTAGGCATAGATTTTTTTTTTTTTTTTTTGAGACAGAGTTTCGCTGTTGTTACACAGACTGGAGTGCAATGGCACAATCTCAGCTCACCGCAACCTCCGCCTTCTGGGTTCAAGCAATTCTCCTGCCTCAGTCTCCTGAGTAGCTGGGACTACAGGCACGCGCCAGCACGCCCAGCTAATTTTTGTTTTGGTAGAGACGGGGTTTCACCATGTTGACCAGGATGGTCTCGATCTCTTGACCTCGTGATCCACCCGCCTCAGCCTCCCAAAGTGCTGGGATTACAGGCATGAGCCACCGCGCTCGGCCCGGTAGGCATAGATTTTATAGATGGAGAACTAAAGCACAGAGAGGTTAAATAAGTCACCCAAATCCACATAAAGAGGCAGGATTCAAACCCAGGCAGCCTACTAGAGCGCCTACATTCTTAACCACTAGGCTATACTGTAGCAAATATTTCTATTATTTTCATAAAGCAGAAGGTGCTGCTGCCCAAGTATGGGAGTTTAGAGAGTAAACTATGATTTGAGTCAACAAGAGACAGAAAAACACTTGAAAGAAAGCTACTGAAAAAAGTGTGCTTGGGAGTTAGCCATGAGGACGAAGTTATGACAGAAGCATGAAATCAGAAGAGGTAAAGTCTGCACAGTTTCCATTTTCTTCCAGCAAGCAGTGCTTGTTAGCCTGGGAGCTGGAGCAAAGGCATCAAAATTCCTGGAGATGACAGCACAGAGCTTAAACATCTAAACTAATTGCAAATAATTTCTGCAATTACTACTAGCATTTCCGAGAACCCACTGGAAAACTCACTGCGTATCCTGCACCAGGTAAGGTGTTTGACTACAACATGATATAAACAGGCTGGAGAAATTAGGTGGAATTCTTCCTCGGGTTCTGTGCAAGGCAGCACTGAATACGCTGCTTCTGTGATCTGAAGATGACGAGGGCAGCCTTTGACACATCACTTATGCCCTCATGATTATTTGTGTGATCTGTGATTTCACTTCTACGATCTCAAGACTGAAACTGCACAGCACTCACTACATAGTAAACGCTTGATAACTGTTTCTCAAACCACTACTGAAACTAAAAAAAATTATAGTAAGAAAACACAAAAAACATTTCATTCTCTAGTGTTTGCACACCATCGAGTGGTAAGAAGAAGGCTTCGCATCAGACACACTTGGAAACGTATTCCAGGTTCTATCACTTATTATTAACTTTTAAATTAATCTTCCAAACACTGTTTGTTTGTTTGAGATGGGGTCTTGCTGTGTCACCCAGGCTGGAGTGCAATGGCACGATCTTGGCTCACTGCAACTACTGCCTCCTGGGTTCAAGTGATTCATCTGCCTCAGGCTCCCAAGTATCTGAGATTACAGGTGCCTGCCACCACACCCAGCTAATTTTTGTATTTTTGGAAGAGATGGGGTTTCACCATATTGGCCAGGCTGGTTTGAACTGCTGACCTCGTGATCCACCCACCTCGGCTTCCCAAAATGCCTGGTTCTTTTTTTTTTTTTAATCAAGACAATGTTATTTAGACAGAAGACCTAAAAGAGACAATACCCAAATTAACTTGTAAATGAGAAGAATTCTTTTGAGTTTCATAAAGCTTTAAACTGTTTCTTTTTTCTTTTTTTAAAATTTACTTTAAGTTCCGGGTTACATATGCAGAACATGCAAGTTTTTTACATAGGTATATGTGTGCCATGGTGGTTTGCTGCACCTATTGACCCGTCCTCTAAGTTCCCTCCCTTCACGCCCCCAACCCTCAATACGTCCTGGTGTGTGATGTTCCCCTCTCTGTGTCCATGTGTTCTCATTGTTCAACTCCCACTTATTAGTGAAAACATGTGGTGTTTGGTTCTCTGTTCCTGTGTTAGTTCGCTGAGGATAATGGCTTCCAGCTTTATCTATGTCTCTGCAAAAGACGTGATCTTGTTCCTTTCTATGGCGGCCTACACCATTCCATGGTATATGTATATGTATCACATCTTCTTTATCCAGTCGATCACTGATGGGCATCTGGTTTGATTCCATGACTGTGCTATTGTAAATAGTGCTGCAATAAACATACATGAGCATGTGTCTTTACAGCAGAATGACTTATATTCCTTTGGGTATATACCTAGTAATGGGATTGCTGGGTCAAGTGGTATTTCTGCTTCTAGATCCTTGAGGAATCTAGATATATACTACCACAAACAGTGGGAGTGTAACAGTGTTGCTATTTCTCCACAGCCTCGCCACCATCTATTGTTTCTTGACTTTTTAATAATCTCCATTTTGACTGGCATGAGATAGTATTTCATTGTGGTTTTGATTTGCATTTCTCTAATAATCAGTGATGTTGAGCTTTTTTTCATATGTTTCTTAGCTGCACAACTTTCTTCTTTTGAGAACCATCTGTTCATATCCTTTGCCCATTCTTTGATGGGTTTTTTTTTCTTGTGAATTTGTTTAAGTTCCTTGCAGATTCTGGATATTAGACCTTTGTCAGATGGATAGATTGCAAAAATTTTCTCCCATTCTGTAGGTTGCCTGTTTACTCTAATGATCGTTTCTTTTGCTATGCGGAAGCATGTTAGTTTCACTAGATTCCATTTGTCAATTTTGGCTTTTGTTGTTTGCATCATGAAGTCTTCGCCTATGTCCTGAATGGTATTGCCTAGGTTTTCTTTTTTCTTTTTTTTTTGAGATGGAGTCTCTCTCTGTCGCCCAGGCTGGAGTGCAGTAGTATGATCTCAGCTCATTGCAACCTCTGCTTCCTGGATTTAAGTAATTCTCCTGTCTCAGCCTCCTGAGTAGCTGGGGACTACAGGCACCCACAACCACACCCAGCTAATTTTTGTATTTTTAGTAGAGATGGGGTTTCATCACATTGGTCAGGCTAGTCTCAAACTCCTGACCTCACGTGATCCGGATGCCTCAGCCTCCCAAAGTGTTGGGATTATAGGCATGAGCCATTGCACCTGGCCTCCTAGGTTTTCTTCTAGAGTTTTCATGGTTTTGGGTTTTACATTTAAATTTTTAATCCATTTTGAGTTAATTTTTGTATAAGGAGTAAGGAAGGGGTTCAGTTTCAGTGTTCTACACATGGCTAGCCAGTTTTCCCAGCATCATTTATTGAATAGAAAATCTTTTCCCCATTGCTTGTTTTTGTCAGATTAGTTGAAGATCTGATGATTATAGATGTGTAGTGTTATTTCTGGGGTCTCTGTTCTGTGCTATTGGTGTATATTTCTGTTTTGGTACCAGTACCATGTTGTTTTGGTTACTGTAGCCTTGTAGTATAGTTTGAAGTCAGGGAGCATGATGCCTCCAGCTTTGTTCTTTTTGTTTAGGATTGTCTTGGCTATACAGGGTCTTCTTTGATTCCACATGAAATTTAAAGTAGCTTTTTCTAATTCTGTGAAGAATGTCAATGGTAGTTTTATGGGAATAGCACTGAATCTATAAATTACTTTGGCCAGTATGGCCATTTTCATGATATTGATTCTTCTTGTCCATGAGGATGGAATGTTTTTCCATTTGTTTGAATCCTCTCTTATTTCCTTGAGCAATGATTTGTAGTTCTCCTTCAAGAGGTCCTTCACATCCTTGTTAGCTATATTCCTATATATTTTATTCTCTTTTTAGCAATTGTGAACAGGAGTTCATTCATGAATTGGTTTTCTGCTTGTCTATTCTTGGTGTAAAAATGCTTGTGATTTCTGCACATTGATTTTGTATACTGAGACTTTGCTAAAGTTGCTTATCAGTTTACAGAGTTTCTGGGTTGAGATGGTGGGGTTTTCTAAATATAAAGTCATATCATCTGCAAACAGATACAATTTGATTGCCTCTCTTCCTATTTGAATACACTTTATTTGTTTCTGTTGCCTGCTTGCCCTGGCAGAACTTCCAATACCATGTTGAATAGGAGTGGTGAGAGAGGGCATCCTTGTCTTGTACTAGTTTTCAAAGGGAATGCTACCAGCTTTTGCCCATTTAGTATGATATTGGCTGTGGATCTGTCATGAATAGCTCTTGTTATTTTGAGATATGTTCCATCAATACTTAGTTTATTAAGAGTTTTAACATGAAGAGATGTTGAATTTTATCAAAGCCCCTTTCTGCATCTATTAAGATAATCATGTGGTTTTTGTTTTTTGGTTCTGTTTATGTGATAGATTACATTTATTGATTTGCGTATGTTGAACCGTTGCATCCCAGGAATGAAGCTGACTTGATTGTGGTGGATAAGCTTTTTGATGTGCTGTTGGTTTGCCAGTACTTTATTGAGGATTTTCACATTGATGTTCATCAGGGATATTCGCTTGAAGTTTTCTTTTTTTGTTGAGTCTCTTCCCGGTTTTGGTAGCAGGATGATGCTGGCTTCATAAAATGAGTTAGGGAGGAGTCCCTCCTTTTCAATTGTTTGGAATAGTTTCAGAAGGAATAGTACTAGCTCCTCTCCTCTTTGTACCTCTGGTAGAATTCAACTGTGAAATCAGTCTGGTCTTGGGCTTTTTTTGGTTGGTAGGCTACTAATTACTGCCTCTTAGTAATTTCAGAACTTCTTACTGGTCTATTCAAGGATTCGACTTCTTCCTGGTTTAGCCTTGGGAGGATGTATGTATCCAAGAATTTATCCATTTCTTCTACATTTCCTAGTTTATTTCCGTAGAGGTGTTTATAGTATTATCTCATGGTAGTTTGCATTTCTGTGGAGTCAGTAGTGATATCCCCTCTATTATTTTTTTATTGTGTCTATTTGAGTCTTCTTTCTTTTCTTTATTAGTCTAGCTAGCGGTCTATTTTGTTAATTTTTTCAAAAAACCAGCTCCTGGATTCAATGATTTTTTTGGAGAGTTTTTCGTGTCTCTGTCTCCTTCAATTTTGCTCTGATCTTAGTTATTTCCTGTCTTCTGTTAGCCTTTGGAATAGTTTGCACTTGCCTCTCTAGCTCTTTCAATTGTGGTGTTAGGGTGTCGATTTGAGATCTTTCTAGCTTCGCAATGTGAGCATTTAGTGCTATAAATTTCCCTTTTACCACTGCTTTAGCTGTGTCCCAGAGATTCTGGCATGTTGTCTCTCTGGTCTCATTAGTTTCAAAGAACTTCTTGATTTCTGCCTTAATTTCATTATTTATCCAGGAGTCAATCAGGAGCAGGTTACTCAATTTCCATGTAATTGAGTACTTTTGAGTGAGTTTCTGAATCCTGAGTTCTAATTTGATTTTTGTGTGGTCTGAGAGACTGTTAGGATTTCAGTTCTTTCGCATTTGCTGAGGAGCGTTTTACTTGCAATTATGTGGTCAATTTCAGTAATAACTGCCATGTGGGGGCACTGAGAAGAATGTATATTCTGTTGATTCGGGGTGGAGAGTTCTGTAGATGTATATTAGGTCCACTTGATCCAGAGCTGAGTTCAAGTCCTGAATATCCTTGCTAATTTTCTATCTTGTTGATCTAATATTAAGAGTGGGGTGTTAAAGTCTCCATTATTATTGTGTGGGAATCTAAGGCTCTTTATAGTTCTCTAAGAACTTGTTTTATGCATCTGGGTGCTCCTGTACTGGGTGCAAATATATTTAGAATGGTCAGCTCTTCTTGTTAGATATCTTACAATATTCTGGTTGAGCATATTCTATAATATAAGCTAAATTTTATGGACAATTCACAAAGATGAAGAATTGCTTTTCTTTTAAATCATGATTTTTAAACAGAATCTCTTCGTTGAAAGAAAACTAAAATATTTAATTTCTAAATCATGCAATACAAAATCGTATTTAAAGCCATGTTGAATTTACATCTCTTCAGATATACCTATTTCTACCTTCAATAATGAATATCTACACCTTAAATTGACAAATGTATATTCTTTTTATAAATAACAGGAATGTGCCAGTCTAAGGGAAAAAATAAAGCATGTGCTTCAAAATGACTGAAGTGGCTGCTCAAATGCCTTTGGATTTCTTTGCTCTCTTTTACTTTTGTCTACTTTAAAGCCCATTTAAGCATTCAATGGCTACTGATTAGATTCAGCGGGTAAATAACTTGCAGTTTTCACCCTGGAAACATTAAGAATATTGCAGAGAAGATGTGTTAAAAGACTGCAGCGAACAATGACAGAAATGTGCTGTGTGCATATATTTATCAATCCCAGTGCCAACTCAACCAAAATTTTTTGGTAAAAGAAAAATAAGTACGTCTATCTGATGGAAATGCCACAGAGCACAAATGCACACTCATTGGATCTGCTGAACAGTTATCTTCATTAGAAACTGTGATGCTACCTTCAAAAATAGGTTTTGTGCATAACGTACATGGTCTCTGCCTATCCCATATGAACTCAAAATCCTATAAACTGGAACAAACCTAAGCTGGAACAAATCAGACTTTCATGTAACAGCTTCAGTCCCAACTTAGGTTAAAAAGAAACTTTTCTCTTACTACATTCTGTTCCTAAGTAGCAGGCAAGAAATGATGCTATTTGTTATTTCAGTTGACAAGAAAGAAATTGTATAATACAAAACTGGGCAGGAATGGGGAGAGATCTTGAGGTGTCATTTCCTCTTATTAATTATTTCTTCTTAAGATGAGTTCCAAGGCCTAGCAGATCACTAGTGAAAGGGCAACTATTATGCTATTTGTTGAAAGGTGAAAGAAGCAGGGCATGGAAAATCCATTTTTATTTTTATTTTTTAATTTTGACAGAGTCTTATTCTGTCTCCCAGGCTGGAGTGCAGTGGCATGATCTTGGCTCACTGCAACCTTTACCTCCTGGGTTCAAGTGATCCTCCTGCCTCAGCCTCCTGAGTAGCTGGAATTATAGGCATCCACTGCCACACCTGGCTAATTTTTGTATTTTTAGTAGAGACAGGGTTTCACCATGTTGGCCAGGCTGGTCTTGAACTCCCGACCTCAGGCAATCCGTCTGCCTTAGCCTACCAAAGAGCTGGGATTACAGGTGTGAGCCACCACACCTGGTCTGGGAAATTCATTTTTAAACACATTTTTATCTGCCACTTATCAGGAAAGAAAAGGGCAGTTCTAAAGGTTAAAATGTAAAATGGCTCTGGTCCTCCTGTACAATGCACCAGCCCAAAAAAGGAATCTAAGGATGCTTTTTAAATTTTTTTACAACAGTAAAAAAAAAAAAATACTTTAGAGCAATTAGAAATCTGTAAAGGATGATAGGTTAATTAAAAATATTTTTAAATGATTGAAAAGTAGCTTTGGTTAAAAAGAAACATTCTCCTTTAGCCTATGAAGTTACATTTGCATGGTTTAGTTGGAGGTTATAAAGCACAGTCCCCTGTGTTACATTTTAAAGTTACACTAAATTATAAAGTACTTACCCTTAAACTCAACCCTTTTCATGCCGGACTGTTGCTGTGAGCCCTGTATAAAACATGCTTAATAAGAGCATAATATATAGTTTTCTTAATAAGATGTGAATAATAATCATTAATATGAGATCCAAGAAAAGCCCATAAGAAAGCCAGAAAAATCTTATTAAACTTAACTAATTTAAGAGCATGGAATACTGGAATGAAGCCTGCAGTCCTCAAGCCCAAACACTCACCAAACACTGATGTTGCTCAGTCAGAATTTTAAGCTTTGGGAGAAAAAGGTCAGATTAGGGTTTAAAAAAATCAATATAATTTGGAGCTCAATGTAGAGTTTAACCCTATGTATTAGGGAGAAACATGTAACAATCAAACAATACATAATAAATAAATCTTTACCAGGGATAGCTTTATAATGAAGTAGTTTTGGTTTCTGGTAACTTTATGGTATGGCTGACAGCAACAAAGAAAGAAAGAAACCAACCAAAAACCAAAGTTCTAGACTAATGCTTAAAAAAAAGACCCAGAATATATAACCTTGTTATAGTTCCTCATTACGTGTAAGTGGAAACAAAGACAGAGTCATTAGTCAGATTTCTGTCTCATGTGCTGGGGAGAAACTCCGTCACAGTATAATATGCACTGAGACCTGTCACCTTGTTCCTTCCTGTCCAGGGCTAGGGGACTCTCCCTCCATGAAGTACCCTTTCCTCCCCCACAACACATACTCCATCCCTCAAAGGGAAACTTTCAATGCCAGGTCAAGGAATTTGGGGAAACTGGAAGATTTCTGAGCAGAGCAGTGACATAATGAAAGCAGTGTTTCAGGAAAACGAGGTGGGCAGGCCCGAGTGACCACAGACACACAAATGGGGTCCGAAGGAATGAACGTACTAACCATCCATCCGTGCTGCTCACCAGACACAACACAATAGTGCCTGGAAACAGTAAATTACTTACATTCCTGTAGAAAGCATTATACGGGAATCTAAAAGTATTTGGTAACTACTAGAATCCTATACCATTCAAATAGGGAAAAGAAACGGATTTCACTAAAGTAACTCAGCAAATTTACATAGAATAAAGGTACCAAATTTGCTCTTAGAGTCTTTCATTTTATTCTGCTTTCTAAATTCAAAAAATGCATATAAACAAAGAAAAGACACAGTCTTATTGAGGAACTGAGCATTTATACACCAGTTTAAAATCTACTGACTGCTTTACAGTCTCTTACACTGGATTGGTAAATGTCCTGGAGGTGGTCTGAGTTCAGCAAACAGAAAGGTTATTTCCTTGCTGGCTCTCCCTGCAGGAGACTCTCCCTGGCCCCTCTCCATGTTCCCTTAAAGTATTGAATATCTCATGCAATTTATTGAATACTGAACTGAAACTGAGAAACAGAATGGTTGTATGGGTACTTGCCATCTATATACACAGCTGAAAGCACACTGGGCATGAGCCCAAGAATAGATCAAAATTCAAAATCTGAAGTACAGTTTCTACTGAATGCATGTTGTTTCTACACTATTGTAATAGCAAAAAAATCATAACTCAAACCATAAATCACAGACTATTTGTATTTAATAAATGCTTTAGGCTGGGTGCTAGGTTCATGCCAGCATTTTGGGAGCTTGAGGTGGGCAGATCGCTTGAGGTGGGCAGATCGCTTGAGGTTGGGAGTTTGAGACCAGCCTGGCCAACATGGTAAAACCCTGTTCTAATAAAATACAAAAATTAGCTGGGCCTGGTGGTGTGTGTCTGTAGTCCCAGCTACTCGAGAAGGCTGAGGCAGGAGAATTCCATGAACCCGGAGGCGGAGGTTGCAGTGAGCTGAGATTGCACCACTACACTCATCCTGGGTGACAGAGTGAGGCTCTGTTTAAAAAAAAAAAAAAAAAAAAAACCTTCACAATGATTACACAGAATTCAGAATTCATTTTAGGGGAGCAATCTTCTTGGACTAACTAACTACATTATATTGTGATGCCCTCTCTGGCCCTTCTCCAGACAAAGGGGACTGCCTGCATTCCTGAGCCCCCACACCCCACCCCCGCCACTTATTGCCATGTTCCTGGTGCCTCCAGGCCTCCTGTTCCCACATTTCAGGCAGTTGCATGCTTGTTCATTTATTTTATTTTTATTTTTGTATTTTTAGTAAAAACAGGGTCTCACTGTATTCCCAGGCTAGTTTTTAACTCCTGGGCTCAAGTGATCCTCCTGCCTCGGCCTCTTCAAGTGCTGGGATGACAGACGGGAGCCAGCCTGGCCTGGCCTGTTGTTCATTTTTGAAAAGCCCCTCCCATCTCCCATGACACTTTCTCTTAGCTCTCCTATGACTCTATCCCCCTCTTTAGGATTCACATGACCCTCTAAACCCTGATTTTGGCATTTAGAGAGTTTGGTTATTTTTGCTGAAATCATCCTTCACCTTCTAGAGTATAAGCTGTTTGATGGCAGTGACCAATCTAACTTCAAGAGGTTTTTGTTGTTGTTAACTTTTGTAAACTTTTTACAAAAGATGTATCTTGAGAATTTTTTTTTTCAATCATTCATTCATTCAAACTCCAAAATACCAAGTAATCAGTTGAATATCTGGTTTGTGTTTAAAAAAAAAAAGATAATTATGTAGAGTCAATTTTGCTGAAAAGAACACAAAATATTACAGCAATCAAAACTGTCCTTTAAATGTTAAGTTTTATAAATTCTTTTAAATAACAATCCACTTAACTTTGGAAACAAGATGCAATAGATCACAAGCGCCTTTTTCCTGGAATTAGACATGTAACTGATCCATAACAATGTTTTTTTAAGTCTCATTGTTTGCCAAATGTTTTATAATCTTTGAAAAAATTTTTTTTCCAAAAAGAAAAAGAGAAAACCTAAACCATTTCTTTTTTTCCCCTTTACTCTCCATACTATCTGCTAAACAACTGGCACTAATATGGAAACGGGATAATTAAAGAATATATTTGCTTCATTCCAAAATGTTATATTATTGATTTTATGAATAAAGAAGGCATTGTTTTCTGATATTCATTATTAAGGTAAAAAATGACCAAGGCTCATTCTGAAATGTATTACAGAATGTACAATGTATTCCTTCAGGCACAGCATACTCTAAAATCTCTTCATTTATAATAAAAGAAGAACTCTCTCAAAGAAGTCCTTCTAAAAAACAGGCCTTCATTCCGTCTGACTGCCAAGCTGACTGACTTTGGCAAGCAAGCCTGGAGCATTTAAAATTTTATAAACATTATCCCTTTTTAAAAAGTTAATTTGACTACTTCAAGGACTATCAAAATAAATCCTGGTTTCAGTGAAATAAAAATTAAATCTTACCAGACTTCTTCTAAAAACAAGTATCATAATCAGATTATACACTCAGTGTAAAGTATAAAGGCTCTGAGTTTTGGGGGCTAAAGAGGCCCATTTATTCTTAACAACGCCTTTTCCTCCTCCAGAAGGCAAAGTGACCATTTTTTTCCACTTGCTCTTTCCTATAGGTTGGTCATGTGAGGTATGTCATTTATAAATAAGAATGAAAAGGAACACATCTGTCTTTATTCAAATAAGGATTCAGTAATAACTTCATGTCTAAAAAATACCAACAGGTTTAAGCACGGCATGCAACAATAACAACAGCAAAACTTAAGAGACAGTGAAAGCACCAAAAATGGAGAACAAAAGGGAGATTAACACTTGGTTTCAGGCACTGTGCTAAGTGCAAGATAGCTACTGTTACTCTCGTTTTACACAGACCTTCTTACTACTTCATGTTGTACAACGAGGAAAGGAGAGGGAATTGAGGAAAAAAATGAATTATAATGTAACAACAATGATTGTTTCTAGAGGCTAGCTATACTTCTCTATCCTGGAGAAAAACTACATTTTTCCATTTATATTTTAGATCTACTTACGACTGCAACTATAAACTACATAAAATGATACTTTTTTTTTGAGGCGGACTTTCGCTCTTGTTACCCAGGCTGGAGTGCAATAGCGCGATTTCCGCTCACCGCAACCTCCGCCTCCTGGGTTCAGGCAATTCTCCTGCCTCAGCCTCCTGAGTAGCTGGGATTACAGGCTTGAGCCACCGCGCCCGGCCAAGATGATACTTTTTGACTCATAAAGATATACGGTGGCTATTGTGAAAGGTAATTGTGGCCTCTAGAAGATTTTTGAAGGATATTGCCTACTTGTTACACAATTTTTTTGCTAATACAGGACTTTTAGTCCTTCAGATTTTTGAAGAGATATTTTGTCATTACTTTGTTATTTAGTAAACGAAATACAAGCAAATTCTAAGTAGAATTATGTCAACAAAAAAAGTATTCACTGTCAAATACTGCTGTTATTCTGTATCATATAAGTTTCATTTGCTGCCGTGAATGTTGAAAAGGGACCTCAGTTGTTTAGAGCCGAGAAAGGTAATCCTGTTCAATAAAACTTTCTGGGCCGGGCGCGGTGGCTCACGCCTGTAATCCCAGCACTTTGGGAGACCAAGGCGGGTGGATCACGAGGTCCAGAGATCGAGACCATCCTGGTCAACATAGTGAAACCCCTGTCTCTACTAAAAATACAAAAATTAGCTGGGCATGGTGGCACACGCCTGTAATCCCAGCTACTCGGGAGGCTGAGGCAGGAGAACTGCCTGAACCCAGGAGGTGGAGGTTGCAGTCAGCCGAGATCGCGCATTGCACTCCAGCCTGGGTAACAAGAGCGAAACTCCGTCTCAAAAAAAAAAACCTTTCTGCATGATGGAAACGTTCTCCATAGATGCTGTCCAATATGGTAGCTACTAGCCACATGTGGCTACCGAGTACTGAAAATGTGACCAGTATAACCAGATAACCGATTTTTTTATTTTATTGGCGTTTATTGAAAAGCAAATGTCTAAAGAATGCAGTTTAGCTATTCCTTCTTGCAAAAGACACTTATCCAGAAATTCTAGAGAGGTAATAATTTATGTAAAAAGTAAAGAGAAATGATTGTTTCACTGTTAGTAATCTTTCAATGCTAAGAGAGGAAAAGAGGAGAATAGGAATTTGTAAAACTATATAGTCTGGTTCTCTTTTTGTACTAATATATAAAACTTGCCCGTGCCTCTGTACAAGTACTGGTATTTAACTTCTGTGCTCCAGCAAATACAACAGCTATTCTGTAAATACTTACCCATCAAAAATGACAATCTACCTAAGGTCACCCTATGCTAAAATCTAAGTGTCTTACCTTGTCCACCCTACTTCCACATCTCTGAAGTTAGGAACCAGACTTTGCAGTTTCCACCTGTCTCCAGCACCTAACGATTTTTAAGCACTTACTAAGTAGGTGAATCACTAACCCTGAAGTTCATTCATTGCTGCCACATCTTAGAGAAGCATTTGAATGGACTCTGGGCGATCTGGGTAAAGCAGAGACTGCAGGATCTGTGTGAATGCTCAGGGGTCATGCCCCAGTGTTGATGAAGTGCTCAGAGTGATTTGTGGCTTAAATTTTCTGGCTAACAAAATAATACAATCAACAGGGCTAAGGAAAAGAGAAAGGCCATGTGTGGCAAAGTAAGACACTTTGAGAGATGATGCTCAGAGCTATGATTTTACCCCTGGATGTCATGATACACCATATACAAAGAAACAAGAATTCTGGTGGTAGAATTCTTGTTTTTTTAATATAATTCAAGAATTCTCATTTCTTACTTTTTTTTTTCATTTTAAAAGAGGCCCCTTCACAGAAAATAACTAATGTTTTAAGGGGAAACCAAAAGAAAACCTCTGAGAAAAGTAAGTCAGAAATTAGAAAATGAATGAAGAAATAAAGAAGAAAGGAAATGTAAGTTACAAAAATTATACAGTCATAATATATGGGGGTGGCTGGGACAATATTTAGTTAACCTTAAGGGGCTAAGCTAGTCCCAGGGTTCTAAAGTCCCCTCTATGCCAAACATTCTTAACTCCATATAGCTCTAATTCCTCTAGTGCGTCACAAGAAACAATCAAAATGGCCATCTGTCTACGAAATCACCTTGGATAAATAAAAATGCATTTAGGCAGGTACCCAGAAATATCACAGGTTCCCTATCATGATAATGAGTCTGTAGCATTGCCAACTGTCATTTACAGAGTCCTCTGTTATAATCAAGAATATTTCTTTGCAACACCAAATTAAAAGGTAGGTATAGTTTAGATTAGAACTCTGGGGTGCTATTTTTGGATGCAGAACTTTTTATTGATTGTGCAATAATACCATTACTCTTTCACTTTAATATGGCAGTAAGAGGATCCCAAATGAGTAACTCAAAACTTGCTTCAACTAGCACATGTGGAATGTGACTGGCTTTTTGAGAGGCATTTTCCAGCTCTCTGGAGGATAAAGAACAGATCATCAAATGGACTGTGTTCAGGCTGTAGACTGGCGACACCCACAGTGACCGTCTGCTCCCACAATCTTGTTCTCTTTACCTTTCCTACATTTTTTTTTTTTTTGAGACAGAGTTTCGCTCTTGTTACCCAGGCTGGAGTGCAATGGCGTGATCTCGGCTCACCGCAACCTCTGCCTCCGGGGTTCAGACAATTCTCCTGCCTCAGCCTCCTGAGTAGCTGGGATTACAGGCACACACCACCGTGCCCAGCTAATATTTTTGTATTTTTAATAGAGACGGGGTTTCACCCTGTTGACCAGGATGGTCTCGATCTCTTGACCTCGTGATCCACCCGCCTCGGCCTCCCAAAGTGCTGGGATTATAGGCGTGAGCCACCATGCCAGGCCCTTTCTTACATGTTTTAAAAAATATTTTAAGGCTTTTGTTTTTGAATGCTTTCCCTTCGAGATTTTCCGCCACTTTCCATGTTTTGCCTCCTTGAGTCCCTTCATTAATTTCTAGTCATCCTTCAAGGGCCACTCATGTACTATTCTTCTCAGTCCCTAACGTCAGTAACCTACAGGGATCCTTCCTACCTCTCAACTGTTAGAGTTATTTATTGTTTCTACTGCAAAAGAAATGTCTTATTATTATTACTCTACTTATTTTGTTTTTTAACTCCCAAGTGATTACAAAGATGATCAGTTAGGTTTAGGACTTGTTAGTAAAGGTCTTGCCTCATGGAGGAGATACTACTGTCTGCCTTTTGAAATTCCTTATTGCAGCCGGGAGTAGTGTCTCATGCCTGTAATCCCAGGACTTTGAGGGGCGGAGGTGGGCAGAACACTTGAGGCCAGGAGTTCAAGACCTGCCTGGCCAACATGGTGAAACCCCGTCTCTACTAAAAATACAAAAATTAGCTGGTCTTGATAGTGTGTGCCTGTAATTCCAGCTGCTTGGAAGGCTGAGGCAGGAGAATCGCTTAAACATGGGAGGCGGAGGTTGCAATAAGCTGAGATCATGCCACTGCACTCCAGCGTGGGCGACAGAGAGACTCTGTCTCAAAATAAACAAACAAACAAAATAAACTAAAATTCCTTATTGTTCTCAACTAGACATGTTAATTAACGGCTGAGTGATGTATATAAGGACAGGAAGCTACAAATACAAAAGCCTGAAGCTTTAACAGACATATTAAATGTGATCCTTGCAATAATCTTAATTCCATTTTATTTTACTTTTCTTTCTTTATTTAAAGACAGTCTCCCTCTGCCTCCCAGACTGGAGTGCAGTGGTGCAATCCCAGCTCACTGCAACCTCTACCTCCTGGGTTCAAGTGATTCTCCTGCCTCAGCCTCCATAGCTGGGACTACAGATGCATGCCACCACACCTGGCCAATTTTTAGCAGAGACGGGGTTTCACCATTACTGACCAGGCTGGTCTCGAACTCTTGACCTCAAGTGATCGGACCATCTTGGCTTCCCAAAGTGCTGGGATTACAAGTGTGAGCCACTGCACCCAGCCTTAATTTTATTAATTGAAAGACTAAAAAATAATTTAAAAAATACACAGTCGTTGACATAATGAATCTTTTAGAAAGATTTATTTGCGCTTAAGAATCAAGAGGGGATGTAATAGAGTCCACTATATGTAGCAAATGGCTTAGGTTAAAATTATGTTTTCTAACTGATTGATTCTTTAAAACATTCTCGATGGCTTAAGTGCTTCATAAACAAATAAAAACTTTAAAAAACACTTTCAAATACAAACAGGTGAGCCCATTCATGGTATAGGTACAAATAGCAATAAAAATTGATAGCACTTAGGATCTTCCATCACTATATAATTTGACTCTAAGGCAGTCAATGTTTAAGATACCCTTTAAAGTAATGTGAAGTCATAAATACATCTTAAATATTAATTGAATAATATTTTAGAGATCAACCTCTAGAACCTTTGTTACAGTAAGTTCCTGAAAGCGTTGTGTAGAAAATGAAAGGTGGGAAAGCATTGTCCAACATCTTCATTTTCAGAATTCCTTACCAAGGACATCCTGCACAGACTTTCTGAAACTGTCCTGTTCTCCCATACATAGCAGCTCTATCCAAGAGTACATTTGCTTCTATGGATATTTTATTGGTTGAGGAAAGGATGAGACAGTACCTCACTTAGTGCCTTGCCTATAGCACAGTTTTGCAAATATAATGCCTGCTGGCCTGAGTCTAAGTGCTTCAGTGTTCATTCTAATATAACCCCCACCAGTATTGCCCTCAGTGCATTGTCATGTATTACCCAGCGACTTCATTCTTTCAAAGCTCAAGAGACATCACTCTTTCACTGTTACTGATACTCTGTAGTCCTCTCTGGAAGCTCAATGTCTCAGCTCTGTTTACGTAGTTCCCTTCTTCCCCACTTCAGTGAATGGCATTACCAGCAACCCAAACAGTTGCTCAACTCAGGAAACTGAAAATCAGTTGTGATTCTTCCTCCCTTTGTCCCTCCAATATCCAATTATCCACCAAATCTAGTAGATTCCATCTCCTAAATCTCTCTAGAATGAATTTATTTCTAAATCATGGTTCCAGTTACCACATTTCTCACCTGAACTACTGTAATAAGCCTTCTAGTGGTCTTCATATCGACAACAGTCCTGACCCAATTAATCTACTCTCCACAATGCGAATGATGAAACTTCCTAAAATGTTTCTTACTGTGTTTCTTTTCTGCTTTAACATTTATAATCTCACATCAATTAGGATGCCTACTCTTAAAAAAAATCAGATAAAACAACAAGTGTTAGCAGGATCTGGAAACCTTGGAACTTTTTGCACTGGTGGCATAAAATGGTGCAGCCACTACGGAAAACAGCTCCTCAGAAAGCTAAAAACAGAATTACCATATGCTCCAGCGATTCGACTTCTGGTCTGGGCATATACCCAAAAGAACTAAAATCAGGGACTTGAACAGAACCCAAGTTCATAGCAGCATTATTCACAATAGCCACAATACCCAAAAGATGGAAGTGTCCATCAATGAATAAATTGATGAAATATAATATGTAAATATACAATGGAGTATTATTGAGCCTTAAAAAGAAAGGGAATTCTGACACATGCTACAGCATGAATGAACCTTGAAGACATTACGCTGAGTGAAATAAGGCAGACAAAAAAAAGACAAATACTGTATGATTCCACTTATTTGAGGGGCATAGAGAAGTCAAATTCATGGAGACAAAAACTAGAATGATGGCCGCCAGGAGCAGGTGGAGTATAATTTAATGAGTATGGAGCTTCAGTTTGGGAAGATGAAATAGTTCAGAACAAAGGTGGAAGTGATGGTTGTACAACAATGTGAATGTATTTAATGTCACTAAACTCTATACTTACAAATTATTACAATATTAATTTTTTTTTTAAGACGGAGTTTCGCTCTTGTTACCCAGGCTGGAGTGCAATGGCGCAATCTCGGCTCACTGCAACCTCCGCCTCCTGGGTTCAGGCAATTCTCCTGCCTCAGCCTCCCGAGTAGCTGGGACTACAGGCACGCGCCACCATGCCCAGCTAATTTTTTGTATTTTTAGTAGAGATGGGGTTTCACCATGTTGACCAGGATGGTCCTATCTCTTGACCCCGTGATCCACCTGCCTCGGCCTCCCAAAGTGCTAGGATTACAGGCTTGAGCCACCGCGCCCGGCCTACAATATTAAATTTTATGTTATATATATTTCATCATACTAAACAAAATCACAAAAAAAATCACAAATCTATAATGGGTCCTCATTAACCTCAGGATGAAGTCTAGGGATTGCATTAATGTGGTTTACAAAAGCCTTCAGGACTTAGTCCTAGTATACCTCTCCTCTTGCTACCATTCTCTCTTCCACTAGGGTCCAGCCATATTGACCTATGCTAGAGCTGAGCTCAGACCACCTCATAAAAGTATTTACATAAACTGTTCCCTCTATCTAAAAGACAAGCCTCTTCAATTCTCTCCATTTGTAACTCCTTCATCTTCAGCTCTGTGTATTCCTTCTTGATAGTACTTACAATACTGTAGCTGCTATTTGCTTTAGTGTCTCCCTTCCTACTAGTTTAAAGCTCTATGAAGGCAAAACAATGTCTCAACTTGTTTGGAATTACATCCTCGGCGCCTGGCACATTTAAGTATTCAGTAAACAATGTGGATTGTATAAGTAAATGTAGAAAATAGGAGAGCAATCATTGAGGCACGATAAGGTATGTAACATACACAACTGGACGCATACTATTCCTCTGCAGGCATCTTTAAAATATTTTATGACTATTACAAATAACCAAAAGGCTCAAATTCTTGAGCTAAAATTCTAAATATAAAAAATTTCCTTCATACTGTTCTACCTTCTTCTACAACTCTTCTTGATGGGCAACTATGGCAATTTTTAAGTCAGTGTTTTTCAAATTAAGTATGGAAGTGTTTTTATTTCTCTCATAACTTTTAAAATGGAAACATTGTATAGTTCAGCCACAGCCTTTACTTCCAAGCAACTTCTCCATGGGTCTCAATTCCCTTTTAAATAACATGCTCTTTTTCCAGAAGGCAGTGAGCTTTTCATCATTCTTTCTCTTCAGATAACATATAGACAAATCCTGTAAGGACAAGTCTATGCACCCAGTGCTCACACACAATCTGAAGTAAGTCCACCGTGATTGCAAAGGCTCCGGTTCCAACAACGACCCCACACCAAGGGTAGTGACGAGCTCAGCCCCGCGTATCAGTTTGTTTTTAATGTCATTCTATTTAAAGTGTACACAAAGATCTCACTGCCTTCAAATGAGGTCACTGAGAAATGCCAAGTCAAAATCCTGAAAATCTTGGCACAAGCTTCCACACTGAAATAATTGGTTATTTGTCCATAGTTTTATTACGTTCTGATTTTTCAAAAGGAGGAATCAGCTTCAAAATGCAGAAATATCTATCTTATTTCATACTTTGCAACCATATAATTTATTATTTGAAACATCAATATATATGATAATTTAAAAATAACTGTTCACACAGTTTGATTCAAAATGGAAAGAGTCTAACTGACACTAGTCATGTAGCACAATGGTGTCAGGACAAATATTCTAAGAAATGGCTTTGGTAGATGTGGTGAATTTATCATATCCCTATAATGAAAGACTCTCAAACTCTCAAATCCAAAATGGAAAATGTATCCAGAAATTGCAGAAACATGCTGTGAAGAACTCCCCTCTTTTCCCCTCCCCACTCTTTCCTTCTGATTACCATGTTTCTCTTCCTCTCTTTAGAAAGAGTGAAACCAGATAATCTCAATAATGTTCAAAACCTGATAAAGGTGAAAAGTATTTATCACTTAATCCCTTTCTGGATCTGACTCTTTTTTTAAAAAAATTATTTTACTATTTTTGTAGAGACAGAGACTTGCTATGTTGCCCAGGCTGGCCTGGAAGTCCTGGGCTCAAGCAATCCTCCCACCTCAACTTCCCAAAGTATTGGGATTCTGTAATCCCTGCAGCTGTGAGCTGCAGCACCCAGCCCTAACTCTTTAATCAAAAGTGAATTTGTTACATGCATACAGTGGATTGCTACTCAGCGATAAATGGAAAAACAAATACATCCAACAATTAGATGAAACTCAAAAACATCATGCTGAGCAAAAACTGCCAAACAGGAAAGAATACACACTGTATGGTTCCACTTACATGAAGCTCTAGGAGCAGGCAAAACAAATCTATAGCAGTAGAACTCAGCAGTGATTGCTTCTGGTGAAGACAGAGGGAATAACAGAAGGGGCATGAAGGAACTTACTTTCTGGGGTGATAGACATGTTCTACATCAGACCAAAGTGTGAATTACACTTTTGTCAACACTGATCAAACCGAGTAAGATCTGTACATTTCCCTGAATGTAAATTATACCCTAATTTTAAAGAGAATGCTCTTTTTCTAGCTAATTAAATTTTTTTTATTACTTAAAAATGTGAAAGAAGACTCGGTTTCTACAAAGTACTTAGTTTTTTTTTTTTTTTTTTTTTTTTTTGAGACGGAGTTTCGCTCTTGTTACCCAGGCTAGAGTGCAATGCGCGATCTCAGCTCACCGCAACCTCCGCCTCCTGGGTTCAGGCAATTCTCCTGCTTCAGCCTCCTGAGTAGCTGGGATTACAGGCACGCGCCACCGTGCCCAGCTAATTTTCTGTATTTTTAGTAGAGACGGGGTTTCACCAATGTTGACCAGGATGGTCTCGATCTCTGGACCTCGTGATCCACCCGCCTCGGCCTCCCAAAGTGCTGGGATTACAGGCTTGAGCCACTGCACCGGGCCCAGTATTTTCTAAAATATATTATCACTGCTCACCTGTACTGAATGCAACTTAACTTACCCACGGAAAAAATAGCTGAAAATCATGTATATAAGAAACTATGGGCTGAGGCGGAAATAAACACTGGCAACGTTACCCATTTTTCCAGTACTTTTCAATCTACCAGATCTAAAAATGCTTTACAAAAAATATTTTTAGAAGTCCCAAGCTATAATTTACCAGTTTCATCTGCCATGAAGGGAACTGCTACTTTGATTTGATCTCAGCATACTGCACAGTCACCAGAACACATGAATAGAAATTGTCTAGTACAGCCATAAGGCACCACAAAGAAGCAAGGGTTTTTTTTTTTACTTCTTCTCATAAATGTTCACCACTATCAGTAACAGCAAATAAAGGACTGTCACTTAGGTCGTCTCATCATAAATATCCTTCCCATGCACAATAACAGAAATTGCTAACAATAAAACTTTTTGTTAAATTTGATAACTCAAGGTCTAGCAGGAATTCCTAAGCAGTTTGCAGAAGGGAAAGAGGAAGGGAGGATTAGACTAAGAAGTCAGTGGATAAAATAGATATACTGTATTATTTTATTTGCATTTTCGTTGGTGTCATACAATCTATGAAATAGGCATTTTCATAGGGTTTCTTTCCATGCCACATTTTTCTCCTCTCCTTTCAGAAAAATAAACTCAAGAAGTCACGTTCACGTGGAATTAGTTGAATGCTAAAAGCAAAACTTTCAGACCGCTTACCTTATGTTGGCTATGTGCTGTTGCACAGGCTGATGCTGAAAATGGTCAGGCCACGGATGATGCAGGCAGAAGGATGGAGAGGGCTGAAGACAGCACGTAGTCTGATACACAGGTGAATGATTTGGACAAAGAGATGCAGAATACTCGGAGTGTGGCTGCATGCAACACGAGGCCAAAGCAGAGGGTGCTGCAGGGCCAGCCTCGGGATGGCACTCTTGGTGACTGCTATGGCTAGTCAAAGGGTGATGGTATGGGCAAGGATGGCAGCATTGGGATAACATCTGAGGCGTTCTTTGGTTGTCTAAAGGCAGTAAGGATGATTGAACCGTGCCGTTAAGTTGCAGGCATCCATTTGGACTCACTTTTGTTCTTGTTGCTTCTTTGGGTGTGAGCTGCTGGGCTGCACGGTCTCCATCACAGGGGGTGAGGGGATTCGGGTTAGCAGCACCGGTTGTGACGCTGCTATTGCTCAGAACCACAAAACCGTTGTTTCCATTGCTCATAGCCATGCTCCAATTTCTTGACCCTAAGAAAGAAAATCATACAAAATTTCCCAGTTATAGTCAGGCAGGCAAATGTATAGGAAAGACAAGTATGATATTTAAAAATAGCTCTTTGTAAATGAGGGTTCTTGCAGAGTTGTGAGACAGCAGTGGAAATCTGGCAGCATCTGTGATGGAACCAGCAACACAGCGGTTCCATCCTCCTTCCTTCCTCCAGCTATTTTATGCACCTTAGGAACCCTCTTCTATTCCCATTGACCACTTTTCTCCTGCCCACCTCTCCTTTCAGTGCCTTTCTTCTCACCCCATCCTAGATGCACAAGTAATCAGTTAAGAATTAGACCATTTTGCATAGGGGAGGGGAGAGGATACAAAGAGTATCATTCAACTTTTCAACAATATCATGTTTGGCTTGCATATTCTGATTTAGGAGTGACAGGGAAAATGAAGGGCCATTCTGAGGGCAATTAGTTGTATAAGGTTAAAATAATTTAAATAATCTTAAGAATGTTTTATATCTTAGACAAATCTCAAGTATATATGATTTTTCCTCTTATTCAAGTCTGATAATAATAAATTAAAACCAGTCAGGAAAGCTAAGAATTCTAGCAACCAAAATATCAGATGTAAAATTCTATGTAATATACTACAGGTAATATTGCTTGTACATTAGAGAAATAATACTATGGGTGGGATTTGCTTCAAATGAGATTTTTTTTCTTACTTTTTTTTCCCTTCCACCAAAGGGTTGAGGCCTTCAATATAAAAGAAGATCCTGAGATGCTCAAATTACCAGTACAAGTGTGTTCAATCAACCAACAAAACAAAAAGAGACAAACTCCCTATCTCCTTGCCCAATGCACCACCCTCTGAGCAACATACACACAAAATCTGGAAATTCACAGTAAAAAACAAATTGGTCATCAAATGCTATTAGTCTATTCAACACACACATGAAAGCCAACAACAAAAAGGAAAACTGTAATTTGGCTTGCTAAGCATTCTGACTTGCCATCTTCTAAGTAGACAAAACATCTTCTGGATGAATCTCTCTCCAGTCCTTCCCCACCTCTGGCAGACACACAGGTAACCAGAAGAAATCATCTTTTTCAGTCTGAGTACATGGTAATCTCACTAGCAAACCTGGATCTCCCAGGAGGATTCCTATGCACATTTTCACCCAGTGTGTAAACTACTTAGCAGGGGCATTTGTGGGCAGAACATGCCCATACTAGGATATAAATTTAGCATATTTACCTTTCAGACAAAATTCCTCAAACACCCTCCCCCATATACAAATTCAGTTAAATAAACATCATGCAACAGGAATTTCTTCATAAATTGCTTAGAGGAAAGACAAGGCATTAAAAAATATCTAAAAATAGAAATAATCAAGTAGATGTTACTTCCCTCATCAGTCTTACATCACTTTTGAAAATGGCTTGGCAATCTCAAACCTCCTTTAATAATGACCATTGATACGGATTCTGAATTGTAGTAAATACAGTTGCTCTCTCTTTCATTAAATCACTTCCCAGTGTATCCAATGGAAAACATTCAAGTAATATACCCAACACAGAGTAAGAGTAGTTAAATGTATTATCTAAACTACCAGGGAGGTGGGGTAGATATACCAACTGGAAAGAGCATTAATCTGATCCAGGAGGCAAGAACTCTACTCATCCCATCATTTTCTAAATGTGTCATCTGAACAAGATCTGCTCATTTACATTTCAGTTTACTGAAGAATATAACCTTTCTTTTGTTAACAAAAGAAAAATATGCAAATGTTATGAAAAAAATAAGGACATTTAAAGAAGCACTGGACTTCTTTTAAAAAGTTAATTGAAATTTAAGAGGTTTAATTGTGTGTTAGACAATGTAGGAAACAATCACTAGATGAGATCAATGCCATTATTTCCCAGAATTAGAAACTCTCATTGTACAAGCACTCCATTCAAAGGAATCACTGAAGGCACATGCTTTTCTCCAACCTCCACATGTACCTCAGCTAAGCTGTCACAGCTGATGGGATCTGCTGGGTTAAATGGGAAGGTCAACAACTCTTCCCGCCCTTTCCATAAGGAGGGTGGAAGGAAGAAATACGTCTAATTTGTTGGTTTGTTTTTACCATCCCAGGTTGGTTAATGTATCATCTCAAATAGTCTACTTTTTCCTAAGTATTTAATTCAATCAATCCTACTGATTCTGATCACAGATGTTGGGTAAGTTATGCTAGTGAGAGCACCTAACAACAAATGACTCAAGTGAAACTGGTTGATATGGTTTGGATCTGTGTCCTGCCCAAATCGCATGTCGAATTGTAATCCCCAGTGTTGGAGGTGGGGCCTGGTTAGAGGTGATTGGATCATGGGGATGGATTTGCCTCTTGGTGCTGTTCGCATGATAGTGAGTGGGTTCTTGTGAGATCTGGTCATTTAAAAGTGTGTGGCACGCCTTCTTTGCCGCATTTACTGCGAGAATGAAGACCATTCTCAGCAATCAAACTGTCGACATTCCAGAAAATGTCGACATTACTCTGAAGGGACGCACAGTTATCGTGAAAGGCCCCAGAGGAACCCTGCGGAGGGACTTCAATCACATCAATGTAGAACTCAGTCTTCTTGGAAAGAAAAAAAAGAGGCTCCGGGTTGACAAATGGTGGGGTAACCGAAAGGAACTGGCTACCGTTCGGACTCTTTGCAGTCATGTACAGAACATGATCAAGGGTGTTACGCTGGGCTTCCGTTACAAGATGAGGTCTGTGCATGCTCACTTCCCCATCAACGTCGTTATCCAGGAGAATGGGTCTCTTGTTGAAATCCGAAACTTCTTGGGTGAAACATGTATCCGCAGGGTTCGAATGAGACCAGGTGTTGCTTGTTCAGTATCCCAAGCCCAGAAAGATGAATTAATCCTTGAAGGAATTGGAATTGAGCTTGTTTCAAATTCAGCGGCTTTGATTCAGCAAGCTACAACAGTTAAAAACAAGGATATCCGGAAATTTTTGGATGGTATCTATGTCTCTGAAAAAGGAACTGTTCGGCAGTCTGATGAGTAAGACCTTAGAGTTGTCCAGCTACAGACACAAGATGCCTATCATAGCTAAGACTACTTGTGATTCTTAAATGATGCAATAAAATACCTATTAATTTGGAAAAAAAAAAAGTGTGTGGCACATGTCCACCCTCCCCCACTCCAACTTTTTCTTTCTCTGGGCAGCTTCCCTCTTACTTTCTGCCATGATTATAAGTTTCCTAAGGCTTCCCCAGAAGCTAAACAGGTGCTGCCATATTTCCTGTGTAGCCAGCAGAACCATGAGCCAATTGAACCTCTTTTCTTTATAAATTTCCCAGCCTCAGGTATTTCTTTTTTCTTTTTTCCTTTTTTTTTTTGAGACAGGGTCTTGATCTGTTGCCCAGGCTGTAGTGAAATGGTGTAATCTTGGCTCACTGCGACTTCTGCATCCCAGGTTCAAGAGATTCTCCCACCTCAGCCTCCTGAGTAGCTAGGACCATAGGTGTGTGCCACCATGCCTGGCTAATTTTGTATTTTTTGGTAGAGACAGGGTTTCACCATGTTGGCCAGGCTGGTCTCGAACTCCTGACCTCAAGTGATCTGCCCGCCTCAACCTCTCAAAGTGCTGGGATTACAGGCGTGAGCCACCGTGCCCAGCCCAGGTATATCTTTAGGGTAGTATAAGAACTGAATACACTTGCCTTCAGACAGAATCCCATTTACCTCTAACTTCCTTCAAAGATCCCTGAAATCCCTCCTAGTCCGCCTCAATCTTCATGTTTCCCTATCTTCTAATTAAATCTGTTTATCCTCAAGAAAAACAAAGTTATTTTTCTTTGTAACCAGAATCACAACTGTTATTGTTTTTTATATTTATTACAAATGTATCATTTTGTAGTTACACAAGAGTTAAATAGATTCTTATACGCCAGCCAGGGACCTAATCATCATTTATAACATTTTTTTCCACATGGTAAAATGCAGTTCAAATGCCAAAAAGCTGACTTACAAATGAATTTTTGGAACACAACCTACTTTGTAACTTGGGAGACTTCTTGTAATGAAGTAGGAACTAATAAAGAATAATTTGAACTGTGACTTTGGCTTGTATTTGAAGCAAGTCACATGAGTGTTCTCTGATTCCATTTCTTTAATCATAACATGGGACCAATCAATTTGATCTCATAAATGAGTAAAAACTACAAGTAAAAATATTAAGAATGAAAAAAATATTTTATAAAATATCTACAGATTATTTAAGTTCAATGGATGTATTTGGATAGGTGTTCAGATGACCAGCAGAATAGGAAAGTATTTTACTTTGATGTCAACAGTTGACCCTGAGGATCATCCCTTTCATCCCTTTTTCCCTTCCCCCCTTTTTTTTAGACAAGGTCTTGCTCTGTTACCCAGGCTAGAGTGCAGTGGCTTGATCATGGTTCCCTGTAGCCTAAACCTCTCAGGCCCATGCAATCCTCCTGCCTCAGCCTCCTAAGTAGCTGGGACCACAGGCATGTACCATCATGTCATGCTAATTTTTAATTTTTTTGTAGAGATGGGGGTCTCCTATGTTGCCCAGGCTGGTCTCGAACCCCTGAGCTCAAGACATCCTCCTGCCTCCCAAAGTGCTAGGATAACAGGATGAGCAACCATGCCTAGCCTCCTTTTCCTTTAGAACTGAGACAAATGAGGAAAAAATCCAGTCTGAACCTAAGATGGAGGGAACTAACAGGAAAGAACACAAGATAGAGGAAGTGTAAGTGTAACAAAAAGGAATGGAATAAGGAGTTCCTGAAAGACAGTATTAATGCCCTCACATTTGTCAAACTACTGTGCTAAGTATAATGGTATATGATTATGAATGCTGTGATAGTAATATTTATGGTGACAGTTTAAAATCGGTTTTGGATAAAATATATTGAGTAATCTTAAAAGATAGCTATGTTGAGGCTGGGCACAGTGGTTCATGACTGTAATCCCAGAACTTTGGGAGGCTGAGGCAGGAGGACTGCTTAAACCCAGGAGTTTAAAACAAGCCTGAAAATATAGTGATACCTTGTCTCTAAAAAAAAATTAAAAATTAGCTGAGCATAGTGTTGCCTGCCTGTACTCCCAGCTACTTGGGAGGCTGAGATGGAAGGATCGCTTGAGCCCAGGAGGTGGAGGTTGCAGTGAGCTAAGAGCACACCACTGCACTCCAACCTGGGTGATAGAGTGAGATCCTGTCTCAGAAAAGAAAAAAAAAATACAGCTATGTTGAAATCACCTGTTCTCCCACCCAGGGCCATAACACATAGGGGAATGCAAAAAAAAAAAAAGGCTATTATTGAAGTACTGACTTGCGATGTGATGGGCCCACACCAAGATATTTTAGTGCATTTCCTGCTGTTCATGAATATAACATACCAATATCAATAAATTAGATAAACTCTAATCTCATATCCCCTATTTGACCTTTCTGGCCAGCATTTTAATGTCCAGAATGATTTAGCAGTTTTCGGGCTACAAAGTCTTTGACCAAAAACCATCCTTTGATTAAATTTTAAAGTATACATTTCATAGGATTACTATGAGAATGTAAACATGTTTAGAAAACCATAATGGGCTACATATTTAAATGAAAGTGTTTTATCATCACTGCTTGATTGAGTAATGAGAATATAAAAACATGTGGAATGATGCTTCCTATTTTAAAACCCTAACTATGCTTTTAAATGGAAACAGATTTATAGCTTAGAAGAAACAGCATGGGTAGGTCTGAGTTTGAAAGTTGACTCTAATAAATTACTAACTATGAGAACCTATATCAAGTTATTTAAACTCTCACTCTAAGTCTTGGTTTCTTCTTAGAGTTAAATTTGTTGGAAATGCAAATTAATGCAACTTTAAGAGAGCAATAGGGCACTACGTATAAAAATTCAAGGTCCCTTTATCTTTTAACCCACAGTTCTACTAGGAATTTATCCTTTGGATATGCTTGAACAATGTGTAAAGATGTTGACTGCAGCACTGTTTGTAACAGCTACAACTAGAAACAATTTATTATCAAGAGGGAACTTATATTTCATCAGACCCATATTTGAGTATTCTGCACAACAAAAAGGAATGAACTAGGTCTGGATGTACTGCTCTGAAAAGATGTCCAAAGAGCATCATTATGTGTAAATAAAACTTAGCTGAAGAACAATCTATATGATATAAATCCATCTGGTTAATAATATATAGAATTACGTGTGTGTGTGTGTGTGTGTGTGTGTGTGTATGAAACACTATACACACATACACACATGAGATTGCTAATACCCTTGTATATATACACTATGTATGTGTGTGTGTGTCTATATATATATATATATATATATATATATATATACATATTCTTGTAATACCCTTATATACATAACACTGTACACATACGCAATTTCTAGGAGGACATAAGAAAATGCTGACATTGTTTCCTGCTGAAGAATTGGACTGGGCCACTTAAAAGAGTGGCAAAGACTTACACATTTTACTTTCTGTATTGCTTGCATATGTTTCTTTTTTTTACAATAATTAAATATTACTAAAACAACATATAAAGTAAGGTGGCTAACAATAAAGGGGAAATCACCACAGATTCCACAGAAATTCAAGCCATCATCAGACAATATTACAAACAACTCTATGCACACAAACTAGTAAACCTGGATGAAATGGATAAATTCCTAGACACCTGTGTCCTCCCAAGCCTAAACCAGGAGGACGCTGA
>CM052666.1:1818798-1855113 GCA_028533165.1 Leontopithecus rosalia
ATAAAAATTGTTTTAAAAAATAAATAGAATAATAAAAAAATAAAAAATAAAGTAAGGTGGCTGAGAGTGAACAAAAGGTAATTATTACTAAATGTAATTATTACTAAAATGTAAAATGAAAAACAAAATTATTTTACCTTAAAGGATAACTAAACATTCACTGGATACATTTTAAATTGTTTATCTTTTGATATAGAACTGCTAGTGAACCCAGGAGGTAGAGGTTGCGGTGAGCCGAGATCGCGCCATTGAACTCCAGCCTGGGTAACAAGAGCGAAACTCCGTCTCAAAAAAAAAAAGAACTGCTATTTTACAGTGATGCCCTACACAATATATCAAATAACTGGATAAAGCAGGAAAGAAAGGGAGCTAAGGAGCAAAAATAGATGAACACAAACTATTTAGACAAAGGGTTTCCTATATCTTATCTCCCAGCTTCCACATTTTTTAAAAGGTAAACAATTATTTGTTGGCCCAAAGGTATCTATGAACCAAAAATCCATGACTAATCCTGTAATCATTTAACACAGACATACAGAGGAGAAATATAGAGACAATTCAATCATACTGAAATGTACAGTGAAAAGTGTCATCAGAGTTCATGTGATTAGATGGTTCTAAATAATGACATCTGATTCTTGTTTGGAACTTGGGAAATATACACCTATAAAATAAATGGAAATAATAATGCTGCAGACAAAAAGTTGCATCTCATTGAAAATGCTATCAGGATTATGGTAATTTCATTTTGTCAACAGACAATCACATATCACCTAAGGATAGAAGTATGTCCTGAGACATGCATCACCAGGTGATTTCACCACTGTGTAGTCATAGCATACTTACATAAACCTAGATACTGTAGCCTCAGCTAGGCTATATGGTATAGTCTATTACTCCTAGGTTCACGCCTATACAGCACGTTACTATACTAAACACTGTAGACAATTGCAATGCAGGTATGTGTCTACTACACATACCTGCACATAAATTATGATAAACATATCTAAACATAAAAAAGATTATGTGTTGTTTTACAGTGTTCCATGGCTAGGCCACAGGAGTTTTTCAGCTCCATTATAATCTTATGGGACCAATGTGGTATATGTGGTCTGTCACTGACCAAAATGTCCTTAGGTGGCACATGACTATCATACACCAAAACACGTTAATGACACACAATTTGTACAAGGGATGCAATCTAACTAGATGGCACCCAGAATACAAACAGCCTTAAGAAAACCTCATAGCAGCTACTTGGAATTGGCGGTCAGAACTGCTAGTATGGCCAGAAAACTGCCAAGGTAAAATATAAATGTACTGTTGAAGAGAATTCACAGACCTCTTCCAATTACCACAGTAACCACTTAGCAAAGCCATCAGTATCCTTAACAAACACAGGGCTCAGATAGCCTGAAGGAACATCATTTTCATCCCCATCAACTGTTACAATTGTATGTCTCTTTGGTATTTCCAAAGCACTTTCTCACAAATGATCTCACTTGAGTTGATCCTCCTAATAGCCCTCTGGAAAAACAGGGGTGGCAGGCATTACCACTCCATTTTGCAAGAGAAAACAACAGAGATTCTAAGTAAGGTGCTCAACGTCACATGCTGATGACAAATGGTGACGCTAGGAAGCAGGATGCCAAGGTTTTGAGAGCTTTCTGACAAACTGCATTCTGTAGGCTCAGATGATGTATTTTAGAATAACTCTTTGCTTCACCAGATTCCTAATACCGAACTTAAGAATAAATGGCAAGACTGTATCCCAAATAAGATCCCTTGTAGCCAACCATACTTCCAAATACAAGGATCATCTGGAGAAGCAGTCAGAACGAAGATTTGATACAGTACATCAGAGGTGGGGCAACAAGCCTCCAACAACGTGCCCATAACTGCTGATACCTGGAACACATTTTGCATAGCAAAACCACAAACTAGGTGGTGGGACTACAAGAGAATATGCCTCAGTTGTGCCAAGATACGCACAATTAAAGCAGAATGAACAAAAATAAGTAGGGAAATGATAACAGTTGACAGAAATAAAGGCAGAAATGGAACAAATTTAACAACAGAGGTTCTAATTGGTAATCAAGTTTAATTACGGCTTATATCATGACTCCCAAACTGTTTTGTTCATGCAAATAACAGCTATTAAGATTTTTTATCTTTTTAGTGCAACTCATAATCAGACTGAAGCACTCTGCCTAATTAACTGAGACACATTTTCTTTTCCCCTCTGAAGAGGCACTAGATATCAAAAGACAGGTATTTAAAGAGATCTTAAGTCTTTTTTCCCAACAGGTATAAAGGCAGGACTTGTATCCATTATTTAGCAGACCTGTTTTAATATGAAATGGTTCCTCTACAGTTGTTTCATGCTTATCCTAAAATGACGGACTAATTTATGATTACTGGTATGATGTTGGCCTATTAATAATAATATTTGGGAAGCTGAGGTGGGTGGATCATGAGGTCAGGAGTTCAAGACCAGCCTGGCCAACATAGTGAAATGCTGTCTCTACTGAAAATACAAAAATTAGCCGGGCCTGGTGGCATATGCCTATAATCCCAGCTACTCAGGAGGCTGAGGCAGGAGAATCGCTTGAAGCTGGGAGGTGGAGGTTGCAGTGTGCCAAGATCACGCCACCTCATTCCAGCTTAGGCAACAGAGACTCTGTCTCAAAAAAAAGAAAAAAAAAGGGAAAAAACATTTTAGTGCTACGGTCAGAGAAATAAACAGGTGCTCTCAATGCCAACAGAAATTGATAAAGAACTATAAGCATTTCTGCAATAGGGCTATATAAAAGCCAAATCAGGTAAGTTTTGTCTCTAAGAATATTTTTCCCTTCAAAGGGCTATTAAGATGCTTTTTTAAAAGCATCTCACTATGTCAAGCCACTTTTTTCATAATACCCCTGTGAATATATTATTAAACCCATTACAGAGAAAACCGAGAGTCAAAAATATTAAAGTAATATGTTTAAAGTAATCCAAATCACATGATTCAACGTCATACCAGTGTGACTCTAAATGTAAGGCTTTTCCACTACCTCAAGATGTCTCTAGAGCAATGCCAAGTCCAACTAGCTTTTATAGGACCACTAGAGCCTACTGATATAAAGTTCTGTCTGAAGGTCCGCATGAAAAATAGCCTATGAATTTGATACTTCCCAAGATAGCTTTAAAAGGTACAATTCAGCATTCAAAAGTGTCAGAGACGTAGTTCACTAAATTAAGGAAAGGCGTTATTCATCCATATATCATATTTTGCAGACTCGAAAAAGCAAAGCAATGGATTGATCTTTGTTGTCATATAGTATATTGACTATTTAACAATAATATCAATGTGACCTGACAGAAAAATCTGTATCTTTAATGAAAGAATCGGACACTTTTAAGGAACTAGAAGGATGATCTTAAATAAAGAACTAGAATCTTCCTCCCCACTGAGACAAATTACATTTTCCTATTTTTCTTTAAGTTCATAAACTTGCTACTATTAAGCTCTCCTTCATGAGTAGTTATAAATAGCTTCACCAAATCACTTGTAAACATTTTATATGTTGCAAAGAACTATACAAAAATAAGGTGTTAATTCTAGTATTCCCCTTAAGCATAAACTGCGATAAGCTGAAAGCCATTTTCACAAAAAAACAAATAACATTATACATTTGAAGATCTATACCACTAAATATATATTTCATAAGAGCCTACTAGGTATTAGTTAGCTTTCTGCCACACCGTGAGAAAGCAAACTGATTTCCAGGAAATAGGAAAATGAAGGATTACCATTCTTTTACAATGAGAACATACTGTTCTTAATATTCAATTTATATTATTACGTAGGTAGTTTTAACTTATGATGATGAGCACCACCTTTGAAAATGAAATACAGTTAACATTTTTAGATAACCTCTGTTAATATGATTGCATACATGATATATATTGACAGAGGCACTAAGATATTGGATAAATTGTAAATGTTTTGTTTCAATATTTATGGTATTTACAAACAGCTTAATGATACAGAAGAAAAATTAAAGTTTCCAGATAAAGTTTCCCCCAGAGTTACAATGACAAAAAATATGAAAGTAAAATAATTTTAATGATATTACAGTATATCTGCCATGGCCCTACATTTGGAAAGAAGTATTACTGCTAGAAATTAGTTAGGCTGTCAAAGTAGAAATTTACATATGCAGGGGTGAGTGATGGAAATTTCAGGGTTGTAGAAATATGAATTTCATTTTTCTCATTTTGTTTCACATCCAATGTTCCTTTGGTCTAAGTGGGAACAGAAATGTGGGTATAAAATGAAGTTTACCTCTTTCAATCTCAGATAAATGGTATCAGTGATAACCTCCGTTTAGCAGGAACACTTTTCTTCCGTATTTCAGAGCACTCTCACAGTACTGCAAGTATTAAAGCACTTTTCAGAGATCTCTTTTCCAGGATCATCCACAAAAATGACCATTCCATGCAATATTCACCACTTCTCTCTACACTCATGTTATAAGTACTATACCCATAAGCATCAATGCTAGAAAGAAAGAGGTAGGGGAGACTTCTTATATCTTTGCGTTTCTATTTCAGATGAGTTTAAATTCCAGTAAGCTGCACTAATTTCTTTTGAACCCTAAGTTTGGAGAATTATGTGAAATTGTATAACCAAAAATATACAAAATAAAACTAGAGAAACTTTCCATAATCAGGGATGTCAACCAATGGTCATTTAAAAGAAAATTCTACAAAGTTATCCTATATAGGTAGTTAATTAACCCCAAAACCAGCCAAAACATTTGTCTAGACTCTGCCACAAGTCTTCATGTATGCATTAAATGCAATGAATATTCATAAAATTACAAGTCTATCACAGCAGTCTCATCCCTGGCTGCATATTAGAATCACTTTGGTAATATAAAAAAAAAATTTTTAGTAAAAGGGTCCTGGCCCTAGAGGTCCTGATTTAATTCCTATTGTAGTGAAGTGTGGGCATTAGCATTTCTTAAAGCATCCTGTGTGATTTTAACATGCAGTCAGAGCTGAGAGCCACTGATTTATACTTTATATAATTAATTCTGATCAATTTATAAGAGCAAGCAACTGCCACTCAAAATATTCAATATTCTGAAAATACTGCTTGAAATGCAGAATATTGCTGCATAATAGAAAACAGTTGGACCTGGTACTCTAAACTATGTACTTTTTTTTATTGCTGTTGTTACAATGAAGAGATTTCATCTGCAGTACGACTTAAGTTGGGAGAGTGGAGACAAGGGTGCAGCAAGGAGAAAGCCTTAATAAGACACTAGCATAAGCAAGACAATGGTGCAGACTTAATGTAGAACAATGTTGTGGAAATGTGAAACAAGTTGCAATATAGCGCTTATGTTTTTTATCTTTTGAAGAAAATGTGGGAAGTAGCTAACTTGACCAATGAGTTTATTTAACACTCAAGAAAAAGTACATCCTCAATGTCTGGTCAGTCTCTAAAATGAAGGCTCAAGATCCTCCAATATGAGTGTGCCCTAAAGTTCCATGCCAGGAAAAAACAGATTTCTGGTGACATTTTAAGCATCTTAAACTTTCCAATTCTAGGGTTAGACAGCCTCCAGATACCAGGACTGTTATTTAGCCTCACATCCCCACCAAATAAGAATTACAAGATGGTTTGTTAATAAACAGGATCCTTAAGATGTGATACGTGTGTCTTTAGGCCATGAGATTTCCTTTGAAACTATTTCGTCTCAACTAAAATCACAAAATGGGCAGTTTTACAACTGAGCAATCTATCTGTATCCCTATAGCTCTTCCCCAGTAGAAACAGGATCATATTACTGAGCTTAACAAATGTTGAACACATCACACGCATGTCTAAAAGATACCGTGAATGTTTAATACTACACACATTTCAAAACCTCAAAACTTAGCAGCCCAAAGGAAAAAAAAACATCACAGAGGTAAATCAAACTAAGAAAATTTTCCTCCCACACATTGTTAAGCAAAAGAATGTGAGAGAATTTCAAAAATGTCCTTCATAAAGCCAAAAACTGAGATCAATCACCATAAAGCACTTAAAAGTTGTTTGATTTAGATGGTAGTGTGTTGTTTTTTAATACCACTCTCAGAATTATCTAAACTTTTCCCACAAATGTTGAGTATCTAATACCAGGCCCAACTCCCCGCTGTTTTGTGAAGTTTGAGAAGTAGCAAATCAAATTTCCTAGAGCAGCTCCCCAAATGGGTTCTTCCCTGCAGAGTCTAGCAAATAATGTCTTATGAGTATCCTTTAGTCTACTGAGCAACCTGGGAAACATCACTCAAGGTATTTGTATAAAACACAATTAAAGATGTCCTTTTAGGTAAAGAACTCTGAGATTTGATTCAAGCTTAGAAAAACATCAAATTTATGAAGACTTTATTCTTACTTGAATTGAATCAGTAAATTAACTCTTAAGAGCCTAGGTGCAACTTTTGTAACTCTTTCTCTCTGCTTTAAATGATTACTATAAATGCTCAAAAATTCTGCTGTTTGCCTTCTTGTACATATTAGATGAACTGAAATTACATTTACTATCAATGTAATTCTTGTTCGCTTAAAACATTATTAAATTATATTTTTCCGTTAAATGTCCTTGTTTAGCAATCATTTTAGTAAGCACCTACTGTGTTCTTTATAAACAGTTTTCTTGGAATCTAAATATGAGCCTGTAATATATTAGCCTGTTTAATGGTGATTAAAATATGAGAATAGAAATGAAGATGGAGAGAACAAAAAGCCACCCTCTTCTCCAAGTCTAGCTTTTCTAATTTATTTTAGTTGCTCCGTCTTACATTCTTTTCCAAAGGCTGACAGGCTAAGGAGCTCATGTGTCTTGATTCTAAAAAACTCAGTTTTGCTTCCTGTGTTAGAATGTAATCAGAAATTACATTTTTTCAAAAATAAAAAAATGTTCATTTCATCTATGTGTCAAGGCTGTTCATCATCCACACTGAGTTATAAGAATCATTCCGCAGGAATTCTCAGATCAGTCCCAGAACTCAAAGCAGTTAGAACAGAAGGTAAAGAAGTGATGTATAGCAAACACTGAAAAGCAGATTTCCCCAAAAGGCTTAACTGGTTCAATATAAATTACAAAGGCAAGTAAGATTAGATTTAAATTTTAGATGAATCCATTTGATAATACATATTTCCCAGACTGAAGTAAGGTAAACATTTATTTTCTAAACTACTTTGTAAGTCAATCATTTCAGACACTTAAACATTACACATTTTTTCATAATCAATGCAACAGTTCATGATCACATTTCTAAAATTCAGGTCTAAGATGTGATCTATATGAAGCATAAAAATATCTTTTTTAACACTAAAACAAAAAGTTCCAATTAGTATAAAATCAATAATATATCCCAATATTGGATACTTTGGTAATGAAAGCAACCTAACATCATCTATGAGATAGAGGACTAAAAAATACATAAAATAATGCAATAAGCCTGTTTTAACACTTTAGAAAGTAGAACCGTGTCACCAGATATTAAAACCATGGGAAGTAGAAAACTCCCTACCTACAAGTGAAACACTCATACATTTAGAGCTTATTTACATAGTTTAGTGATTTCTCAGCCATCAAAGCGAACTGCAGTTTTCTTAATTATAAATAATATGATCCAAATTAACCTTCTTATGGGTAAAAAGGATATCTTTCATTTTTTCTTTCAACAAGAATACCTATTTGTAAAAATTTTTAGCAAAATTGTAAAGCATGTTCTCTATTTCTTGCATTATGATTGAATAAAGGCATTTATGGTCAGTAACGTGCATGAAATATCTCAGTTTTCACTAAATTTCTGTTTCATTTTTAAATGTATTGCCAAACATAAATATATTTCACAAGTTCAACTATTTTGAATTTTTCTACCAGTTGCAAATAAATTATCCATTCTCATTTTAAGCAAAAGTCATTACAGTAAATGTATTTTGTCTTGTACTTTAGTGGTAAATCCAATCATAATGTAGTCACTATTGTAGTTACCATTTAATGCACGAAACATTTAAACAACTAAAATATACATTGAAGTCCTGTACCAAGCTGTGTATCTGAAATGAACTTTGATAAGACTTACTTGCTGTTGAAATTTAGTTCACAAGAGAGTATCTTCACCAAACTACTTTCTTTATGGAAGGGAAGATGCTAATAATTTTCTATTTTCTTATAATATTTAATTCACAAAAGTGGCTCATGTGATTCCTACAACTCTACCTTTATTTTTCTATCACCTGGTAATAGCCAGCACATATTTTCAAAATGTTCTGATTGAGATAGTAGTTAAATAAGAATCTCAAAGTACAAAACAACAAACTTCTTTAAAGCTTAGGTTTCCTTCCAACTTCACAAAAGCATGACATTTTAATTAACTTAAGAAATCGCTGACCTTACCTTACTGTGCTAGAATATAATTTAAATAAACTTCACAAGATTTTAATGTGTTAAATGCCAAATGCTGTTCAAAGTTTACATGAAAAAACAGTGAGCTAGAATTTTAAATACAATCCTAGAAACAAAGTTCAGCTTTAAATAAATTCTCCTAAAATAACAAATTCACATATATTTCTCAAACACATATTCACACAGCAAGAGTAAATGTATTACCTTTATGTTAAAAGAGGGAACTTCTCTGGCTCAGTTTGGTGCAAATGATTGCAGTAGCAACAGCGGTAACTGACTGCAGGAACACGGCACAGCAGAAAGCAATGAGTTGGCAGGAGCAGCTCCACAGAGGGGCAGGGCAGACTGAATGACAAGCACATGCACATTGCTTTGAATTAGGCATGTTAGGGGCTGAAACTTTCAGTGTTTGTTCTCCAATAGGACAGGGGAGTTTTTCTCCTGCTTAACCCCTTGGGGCAAGGTCTTAATAATGGTAACAGCTGGCATACAGAGGGGCTTGATCTGAGCACAAGGTCAGCAAGCCAGGATATGAAGGTGACATGTAATTTCTAGCCTTTTCCTGCTTCCACAGGGAAATTGCATGAAGGACTGTTTTTAGTTATAACGCCCTTTGATCTTTTGGATTTTAAGTTACTTAGTAGATTAAAGCCATGTTAGCTGATATTATTTGCTTGCTTAGCCTGACTTAGGTGTTACAGATTCAGTTTTCTAACACACAGTGCTACTACATTTAAAATAACACAAATAAACACCAATCTGCGTTTATTTCCAAGTTTCAGGGATTCTTGTGTTCTTTCACAAAATGGCTGGAGATCCTACTTTTAAGACAGAAAGCTTATGGTTTTAACAAGAGCCAGAATCTTCTTTTAAAATGTTAGAGCAGTTATAAGTGTTCTTCTTCAATTTTCTTAAACAAAAGCAGCAGTTAAATAAATTCGACACTACTTTTTTTAAATGTATGGCCCTCATGATGTCAGTATTTAAAACCCACAACCACAACATAAAAATCTCTTAAATACCTGCAAACAAATGTTTTGATTTTACAAATGACATTCCTTAGCCAAAAAGTGATAATTTACTGAAACCATGATAATTTATTGTGAATTCTAACCGTGAAATCTAACTCTTCATGACTTTGGTAATAAAAATGTGTATCCAATTCTTTTAGTAGGATGTACTGATTAAATATGAAGAGAACAGTTTCAAATATTTCAAAAGCATAAACAAAGAAAAAAACATAAAATTGGACTTCACCAAAATAAACTTTTGAAGATTGAAAGACATTATCAAGAAAATGAAAACACTCACAGAATGGGAGAAAATATTTGCAAGTCATATATCTTAAGAGTCTAGTATTCAGAATATATATTTAAAACCTCTTACAACCCAACAATAAAAAGACAAATAATCCAATTTAAAAGAGGTAAAGTGTTTGAATAGACACTTTGCTAAAGAAGATGTACGAATGGCCAATATGCACATAAAATATGCTCAGCGTCATTAGTGATTTAGGGAACTACAAATCAAAACTACTTATAAGCGATATCTTATTAGATACCACTTCACTTTCACCATTCTGTTTCAAACAAACAGCGAATAACGAGTGTTGTCAAGGACGTGGAGAAACTGGAACCCTTAAATGCTGCTAGTGAGAATGTAAAATACTTTAGCTTCTGCAAAAAACAGCTTGGCAGTTCCTCAAAATATTAAACGTAGAACTACCATACGACCCAGCAATTCCACTCCCAGTACACGTGAGCCTCATTATTTGTGGATTCTGTATTTGCGAATATGACTATTCACTATAAATTACTTGTTACCCCCAAATAATCCCCACGGTGCTTTCACAGGCATTCAGACATGTGAATTGGCAGAGCGGTGAAAAACGTGAGTCACCCAAACAAGTCCACCCTCTTGTGTTTGGCTCTCATACCGTAAACAAGTCTCCCTTTTGCAGTCTATTTAGTGCCACATTTTTCACATTTTGTGCTTTTTTTTTTTTTTTTTTTTGGTGATTTCACTGTTTCAAATAGCCCCCAAGTGTAAGGCTGAAGTGCTGTCTTACTCTTTCTAAGTGCAAGAAGGCTGACAGGCCTTGTGGAGAAAATACACCTAGTTAGGTAAATTGCTTTGTTCAGGAATGAGTTATAGCGCTGTTAGACATGCGCTCCATGTTAATGAACCTGCAATAAATGTAAGATGTCTTTAAAAAGAAACACACATAAAACAAGGTTGTATGTTGATCAATTGATGAAAATGTGACCAGAGGTTTACAGGAACCTAATCCTGCATTTCTCCTAAAACCAGTAAGTCAGTATTGACTAATGCAGTGTTTGTAGTGACTTTATCAACAGAACTACCTACCACAAACAATGAGAAGTGACTGTATATACTGAGAGAAAATACGTGCATACAAAAACCTGTACATGAATTCTTCTTCATAACTGCCAAGAGTAGAAACAACCTAAATGTCCATTAACTGATGAGTGGACAAACAACATGTGTACATCTATTCAATGGAATGTGATTCAGCTATAAAAATAATGAAGCACTGATACATGCTACAATATGGATGAACTTTGAAAACATTGCATGAAGTGAAAAACAGAAACAAAAGGCCATATATTTATGATTCCATTTATATGAAATATCCAGGAGAGCCAACTCCATAGAGACAGAGACAAAATGTAGGTTACTGGTTGCCAGGAAGTGAGGGGTTGAGACAGAGGATGGGGAGTGACTGCTGATAGGTATGGACTTTATTTTTGGATGAAGAAAATGTTGATAAGGTGATGTTTGCACAATCTTGTAAATACACTACACTGAAATGTATACTTTAAAGTGGTAAAAATTTACCACCTTTTTTACGTTTACTACACTGAAATGTATACTTTAAAGTGGTATGATTTTTAGGTATGTGACTTATATCTTAATTTAAAAACTAAGGAAGGTATAAAGTTTCAGTCATTAGACCAGTGGTTCTTAACTTGAGTGTGCATCAGAATTCCCTGGAGGGCTGGTGAAAACAGAGATTCCTGAGTCCCACCCCCCAGAATTCTGATTCTGAAGGTCTGGGGTATGGCTTGACAATTTGCTTTTCTAGTAAGTCCTCAGGGTGACCTGGTTACTGCTGTTGGGGGACCCCTGTTTTGAGAACCACTGTATGTCTGAGCTACTGGAGGGTCGGAAAGGTAACTTTCATCTCTGTATCTCCTAAATTCACCTAAAACAGAGCCAATCTTGGAAGGAAAAAGGACTGGGAAAAGGAAGAGTGAAAAGCACAAAGATAGTTACTTGAGGAAATGCATTCAAGGAGTCAGTCCCTAAAATCTTAGGGTATGCTCATTTCATGTCATGTGTATGCCAAATGCTGTAATACCAAAAATTCCCATGACAAAAAGAATTCAAGAATTAAAATAAAAATGAAGGTGTTTTAAGATTCTTTGATCATCTGACCAGTATTTTGGTTCACTTTATTAAAGCAGCTAATCCCATTTCACCGTGCTTGTCCTTTCAAAAAACACAAACAAAGGTTCTAGAGTTGTTGATCCTATAAAGAAATCCCTTAAATAAAGTGTCACAAAAACCAAAGACCTGTAATCTCTAACTCAAAAACATGTAAATTCTTATTTACATTTTTGGCAAAATTACAGATTTCTATGTCTAATCACTTCTTTTAAGCATTTGGGGTCCATGTAAAAATAGACAATTTAAAGTATACTTTTGGTATTGTCACATGGGACACATAATTATTTTATAAATAATAAAGATTATTCCCAATTACTTCAATATGTTTCTCAATATATTATTTAGAGTGAAAAGAAAAATGCTAGTCACTTTATAGTGTTCTAATATTTTCTGAAAATGGTATCCTTTTTTTCTTAGATCATACTATTTCAGTACCTTTCTTCATTATTACGAAGACAAGGGCATGGGGGAGGGAGAAAGAGACCAGAGCCGGAAGGAGAGGCACAACACTTCGTATTTTTTAAAAAGTGATAAAACATCTGCTGATTAACAAACTCTTTCCCAGCTGCATCTAGTCAAAAATGCAATTCCGGATTCTGTTACTTTATTAACGTTTAAAATTCTTGTCAATTTATCTTTTTTTCTTAGCATTAAGTGTCGAACAATTACGAATAAGTAAATTGTGGTATACTGTAGACACTGCTTCAGCAGGATTTTTCTTTAGTATGGTCAAATCAATAGTTTAGGAATTTGGAAGTGCAATTTCAGAAGAACAAATCACATGAAAGTTCTGAGGATAATATTCTATATTATAGTTTGATGTCTCCAGAGTGCAAATTATTCAATACCCTCTGAAAACTTCCGCCCAGAGCATTATGCTGCCCAAACCATTCATAGGTCCCTGCTGGCTCTGAATTCAGTTTTTATGAATTTGGATATCACTGCAAATACGTAAGATAAACCCTAATTTTACTACTCAAATCTGGATTATTTAAGAAAAGACCAGTATTCAAAGTTGAATTAGTAAGTCTGAAGCAAAGACCATATTGCAAGCAAATTGGAGAAAAAAAAAATCAAGGAATGCTAAAATTCCTCCCCAAGTACTTGGAAATATGTACATCTGTCTTATATATTCCTCTTACCCAGTGACAGACATTTCTTAGGCTTCTTTCTTATCTCGTTTCCTGTTGAAAATTCTACCTCTAAAATCTACACTTTTTACAAAGGAAAATTTTATGACCTTACTTGTCTTCCATAGTCTGACATCTTCACCCTTATCATGACCTCCTGGCTCTAGAGTCTTTATCCAAGGCTTTTCCTATTTTTACTTGCTTTGTGCTTAGTTAAGATCTCATCCTCAGCATTTATTTACTTCATCAGCATTCCAGCCTTTCAAAGAGCTCCACTAAACTTGCTCTCCCTGCCCTTCTTTTTTTTTTCTTTCTCTCTTAGGTTTAGAAATGTTACTGAAAAAAGTCACCAGACAAGGAAGCAGAGACCTAAAACAAATGCACACTCTCAACTCTGGAGGGCTTACAATGCGGCTGTGATTCATCCCATCTATCACAGATTCTCCACTGGAAATCCCCGTAGGGATGGCCAAAAATCTTTCCCATGCTCCCTACCTTAACCTTCTCAGCAAATGATGCCACCTATTTTATGGGAAAGAATGAAACTATGTGACTAGGAGTTTCTTTAAACACTACCACCTGTATTTCAAACTTTTCTGGAACTTATCTCTTATCTCTCAGTGTCCAACCCGCTTTCCTACTTATTAATTACTGTATTTATACACTGTATCTTTGCTTCCCAATAAGGTAGCCACAAGCCACATGTGGTGAGTTAATTTTCAATTGATTCACATTAAATGAAATTTAAAAATCTCAGTGTTCCAGCTGCACCAGGCGTCACATTTCAAGTGCTCAACAGTCACGTGTGGTTCATGGCTTCTGAATCAGGCAGTACAGAGAGAATATTTTCATCACTACGGACAGTTTTACTGGACACAGATGCTCCAGATCTTGACTGCCATGTTTCTTTACTCTGTCTCACTCTGCCTCCAAGTTCATCTTCATTTTTCTGTCTTTGTCAACTTGTTAATTACTTACAAAAAATGTTTAGTTTTCCCTAACCTGAAAATTCCTTCCCTTGGCCTGCTAGTCCTCAGGCTACTTACCTATCTTTTCCTTTCCTTTGCCAGACAATACTTAAGCTTTACCCCATCTTATTCCTTCGCTTCCTACCATCTTACCTACCATCTAAAACAACTGTTTCTTCAAAAACAAAACCCAGTGGTCCTTTCTCAATATTTGTTTTCTTTACATTTCTTCATTTACCAATTTTGTTGGTAAATATTCTCTTCTCTTTACTCAGTTTCCATTATCCTAACATTCTCTACCTCTTTAACCACTATTCCGTTTGCTTGACAGATCCTCTTAATTCTGTTGTTCTAAATTTCGAGCAATATCCAGTGGTCTTGTCCTTTGAACTTTCTGCTTTATGGATTCCTGCCTATACTGTCACACTCAATTTCTAATATAAGTTCCATTTCTGCAGCTTCTACTCTTTAAGGACATTTCAATGTATATATCCTGCCAGCAGCTCTAACTCAATGTCTTATCATCCTCAAACAACTTGTTGATTTTCCTATTTCTATCCACCCTTTCAGTCATTTAAGCCCAAAATTTTCACTTAAGTATTAATTTATTGAACACCAGATCTGTGCTGCATCCTGAGCGAGGGCAGGAGTCATCTTTGACCTTTACATCACTGTATACCCTCGTTCATTCATTTCCAAGTCCTAGCCGTTGTCACACATGATCATTCTTTCCATTGCCTCTGCCACTTTCTTAGATTAACTCTCCCGTGAATTACAACAGCCTAATAGATGTGACCCTGTCTATGGTCTCTTACCTTTTCTATCTTATCTGAGCAACGCAGAGCTTCTAGGTACATCATATAGGAGATAGCGCTGATCGAGCTGCTCTTCAGTCCAAAAACCACTCACGGCTCCCCCATTAGTTTAAACATCTTGGCTGCTCACAAGATGTTCCATTATCTGGGGCCCTTCCCCGCCCACTCACTGCCCTTGCCAATTTGCTTTACTCCAAACAAGCTTTCACACACACCTTCACACCGCAGTACTTGTGCTAGTTTTTCTACCAGCAATGACCTTTGCTCACATTTCCAACTTCCATAATCCCATCTACTCTTCATAACACACAGCAAACAACATGAAACCTTTTCTGATCACCTAAGCCAGAAATTCTCTTTCTATTCTAAGTTATATATATGACCTAAGATCTCTCTTATGATTCTTAGCACATGTCTTTTTAAATCCTGGTCATTTATATATCTCATTTACCCTCTTAATCTATCTGTAAAGGGACAGGCTCTATAATTATCATTTTTATGCCCATTAAGAAAAGGTATAAAGTATATTATACATGTATTAGCTCAAATATTTATACTCAACATGTTTATTGAATAAGTGACATTTTATTACTAGTTATTACATATATCCTTTATTAAGCAGAATAAATACAGTATTGAAATATAGCCTGCAAAATAATATTCAGCATACAAAATCCTATTTTACTGCTGATTTATATGGGCCCCACAATATGTTGCCCTATTCTCAACTCTTAAATTCTGAACACTAAACAGCTAATGAAAAATAAGGAATGATAATATTTAGCTTTTCACCCTTTTCTCCAAACCAGTAGAGGTTGCTCTAGAAGCTAACATGCAAGCATATTCTTGGATAGGTTTTAAAATGTTATTTTTTGTTTTGAAGGTAGAATTCTTCCATGGCATTGGCAGAAATATTTTTAAACAAGGGGAAAAAAGAGTTTTTACTTATGATGAGCCATTAAATATAAGTCTGTAGCTTAATTGCCAATTAATTATTTTTTTTTGAGACAGTGTCTCTGTCTGTAGGCCAGGCTGGAGTGCAGTGGCGTGATCATGGCTCACTGCAACCTCACCTCCAGGGCTCAAGCAGTTCTTGTGCCTCATTCGCCCAAGCAGCTGGGACTACAGGCCTGACTAAGTTCTGTATTTTTAGTAGAGACAGGGTTTCACCATGTTGCCCAGGGTGGTCATGAACTCCTGAGCTCAGGAGATTCGCCCACCTTGGCCTCCCAAAGTGCTGAGATCACAGGTGTGAGCCGCCATGCCCTGCCCAATTAATCTTATAGTAGCAAACATGTTTTCTGTGATAAAGTGTCCTGGAAACAAGTGAATCTGGGAAATCTTAGTTTTTATTCATTATGATCTTTGCTCCATTTGATTATACACTAGAAAACCATATGTATTTTATCACTAATACAGAAAGTATTTTGGTCATCCAGAATGAAATTACTTAATATTAATTTATATGCTACCAAAAATTTTAATAGAGATCAGAAACTGGGGGGGTACATATTCTAAAGCAAAAATTATAGAGGTCAGCACATTTCAGAGAAAAGGTAATTTTTCATTTTTCTGTGAAGAAAAAAGTTTATTTATTGCTTAAAAATAGGCAAAAATTTCAACCCTCCTTAACCCAACCAAAAATTTACTATTAAGAAAACTTTTTTTTTTTTGAGATGGAGTCTTACTCTGTCGCTAGGCTGGAGTGCAGTGGCGCAATCTCGGTTCACTGCAACCTCCGCCTGGGTTCAAGCGATTCTTCCGCCTCAGCCTCCTGAGTAGCTGGGACCACAGGCGCGTGCCACCATGCCTGGCTAATTTTTGCATTTTTAGTAGAGACAGGGTTTCACCATGGCCAGGATGGTCTTGATCTCTTGACCTCGTGATCTGCCCGCCTAGGCCTCCCAAAGTGCTGGGATTACAGGCGTGAGCCACCGCGCCCGGCCTAGAAAACTTTTTAAATGTGGAAACTAACTCAAGCAGGTTAGTTTATTACAGATTTCACATTGGAATTTAGGGGAACATTTTGTCTTTAACGAGAGATTTTCTCCCACACAAAGTATAGTGTTATGTTTTAGAGGAGAGAAGGCTCATATTTGATAGTTTTATATCAAAAACAAGCTGAATCATTTCAGCCATAACAAAATAAGTAGACTGTAGATCATCTAAAAACATAATCTGTGCTTCACTATGATTTAAAAGCAAAGCACAATAAATCCATGGGCTCTGGAGAGTTTCCAAAATATTTTTGGTTTGTGATACAGCATTTCAAATGTAATATTTTACTTTTACGGTAGAGACTCTTGGCAGGAGATCTACTCCTTGAATGAAGACCACTATATCTTTAATCTAATCAGAACATTCTCTTTAACATTTTCAGTTGTATTTTGTTACCAAACTCTAAATGAATCTACATGAATGTGGTATGCATATATTAAAGAGGTTATAACTAATAAACTGAAAATTTCTGTAAGATATAAAATATTTAGAGAAGGTTATATTTACTTTATGGCAGGAAATAAAAATACTCGCAAGTTAATTTTCCAAAAGTTAAACTTTGTAGGAATATTAAATATCACCTGCATACAAACACCTGTCATTATTGCTAAAGGATTAACTATAACTTAGATTATAGTAACTTTAAGAAAATTACACATCACATTCCCCAAAATAAAATGAACATGTATGGAAAAAGGGAAATGAAAAATCAAATCCCATTTTATTTATACTTTCTGTAACATGTGGTAATATTTTTGGCAAGGAAAGAGCCTTAAACCACCCAAACTCTAATACAGAAAGCATTAGGGTTACTAGGGTTACATATTTCACTAATATAGAGGGAGTAGTTTTATATGTTGAAAACATGTGCATTAGTTATTCAGAAGTTCAAACAGTTCAAAATTATGTCATGCTATGCCTAGTTCAAAAATTTGTTTATGCAAAATAAAATTCTGCAAGATGGTTGTAAAAAGATAAGAAATAAGGTAATGACAAATGGGCAGGAGTACGGAGATTTATCGGTATCAGAATTTAACAGTATGAGAAATATGCTAGAATATTTTACTTAGGTCTCCTAAAAAACCCTTGAAAATATACCAACACACATGTGTTGTTAGGCTCAAAACTTAAGCCTGGCTGAAAAAGTACATTTATAAATGGCATACATTAGAAACTACAAGTAAGTCGTAGAAGGCAAAAGGTATCCTGCCATATTTAAGGGCAACATGTCACTAAGCTCAGTAAATACCATTTCAAAAAGACTGAAACAAAACTCATCACAATTGATTGGCATGCTCTACAATCAGGCTCTTCAAGACTAAGGCTCCTTTGTCATATTTATTGCAAACTCCAATGCTGAAAGCCTAGACAAGTCCTTGCTGACCATTATCATCCCTAAATGGTAGACTTTCATGAGCTGTTAGCCAGAATGAACCTCCTGGGTGTGGATCAGAAAATGCCCCAGTTCGTGTTGTGAAGTGTGAACACAAGAAGGCAGCTGTCCCAATGCCCATATCAAGCAACCATATGTCTGCCATAAAGTATGCTACTCAGAATGCTATAACTGGGGCTAGATAAAACCTGCAGCAGTCATCAGAGGCACCTTTAATCTTAAATATTTTAGAGAAGAAAAATCCAAAGGTTAGCCTGTTCCAGGCACTCAACCTAGCATCATTACACTTTAGACAAAAATGAAGGGGGTAAATATTTAAAGTGAATTCTAACATTCTATTCCTATACAACAAAACTCACTATCTAATCTTATAATAAAAATTGCCAGGACAAATAGGTTAAAGTGTTGGTTCAGGCACTGAATTTGTAAAGAAACACCAAAGGAGATAGGCATTCTAATACTTTGGCTACAAAGCATCAATAACAACAAGAGAGCAAGCATACACGATTACTGATAGCAGAAAAGTACTTTATTTACTAAGCAGGTCATTGTATCACAGTTCTGAGTTATGTTAGCAACAAGGTGACTTGTGCCTTAAAAAGAAACAGAAAAGACATTTATCACCATGCTGTTAGTAATATTCAGTACATAGACCTTGCAAAGATCTGTCACCAGCAATGTCTTATACTAGAAGAGAATGAAAGATGAAAGAAAAAGTTGAGGAGCTGAAAAAATGAAGAACTAGTAAATTCTTTGTTGCATTCCTAAATTAAGGCATCTGCCTTGGTTAATCACGCAACACTATTTGCTTTCCTAGATATCTTGGTCAATGACCAAGAGTTCTTATGATCTAAGTGTGGACTCTACTTAATATCTTCAGGTCACATTCTCTTACTCATACAGTCAAGAGAGCCCTCAATCACACTGAAGGAAAGTTATACACTCCTCCCTCCCATCCCCCTGGGATATTAGGTAATTCATTCCTTCCTTTGCCAACTGTAATGGCTTGGTAATACACGTCTACACCCTGCTGGCTTTGCAAGGAGCTAGTCAAATCCAGCGTCAAGAATCAAGCTCATATCCCCTATATAGAAACAAATGGAATCGTCACAAGTCTCTAAAATAATCCCTAATCTTGCATAAAGCTAAAATGTACCATTTATTTAGATCAAAGAAGCATAACTTTTGGAAACAACTGCTTTTCCCAATCTCTAATTATAATGCAATGATAGTTACTGTTGATACTGATACACTGACAACAGCTACTCAGAGACAGTGTCTAGGACAACCACAGTTGAACTCAGATTTTAGAAAGCCAGGAGCATATGAAAAATGCTCAGTCATTGTTATTATGATCTTTTTTTCCCTTTTCTTCCTTCCTTTTTAATGAATGAATGAATGAATGGCAGAGTCTTGCTCTGTCACCCAAGCTGGAGTGCAGTGGGACAATCATGGTAAACCACAGCCTTAAACTCCTGGGCTCAAGCACTCCTCCCAACTCAGCTTTCTGAGTACCTGGGACTACTGGGGCACACCACCATACCTGACTAATTATTTTAATTTTAATTTTTAGCAGGGATGAGGTAATGCTGTGTTGCCCAGGCTAGTCTTAAACTTCTTCAGCTCAAGAGATCCTCCTGCCTTGGTCTCCCAAATTGCTGGGATTATAGGTATGAGCCACCACACCTGGCCTATGATTCTTACTTATTCACACCTTTTGACAGTACCAAAAACTAAGGTTCACAAGATCTCTCACTGTATCTCTGGGGAATGGGGGGAGGGAGGGAAGGGCGGATAATGGTCTCATATCCATAATAGTATTTGCAGTGCCTATTCTCAGTGATAAATGACTATAATCTTTTCAAGAGGATAAGTGGAAAAAAAGAGGGAGGCAAGAAGAATGAAAAAGAAGGTAAAGTCATGGTAACATGTCATCTTATTTCTAAAGACAAAGCCCCTTGAACTGTTCCAAAGAAAACTTACAATCCAAATTAATAATAATGTACAGACATCACCAGGTCACACACACAAAAAATTTTCTGAACCCAACTTCAAAGCATAGAATGAATATCCCTTAGGTGTAATATATTTTGGAAGGCAATTAAATTTGTATATAGTAATATACACATTTATTTCTGGATTTAAGTATTATATTTGAAAAGTTCAAATGAGCATTTGTATAAGTCTCCCTAAAAGAGTTTTTATTTTTTAAAAGTTTCTTTTAAAAACTTAAATCCTGGTCCCTTTGATCCAGACTAACTTCAAACAGAGAAGCAAGAAATTTCAAACAACCCAAAGATTTTAATGATTTCCTTTGGATCACCTAGAATTAGAGAAAACCTATGTAAGCTTGGGTTAAAAAAGAAACCAACAAAATAAAACAGTATGAGTTATATAAGCAGACCCTACCCATTTTTAAAAATTCAGAATGTATTTGAAAAAGATAAACTATTCCTACACTTAAGTACAAATCTGGAAATGAAACAAGTTATCACCACTTGGATTTAGAGCGTATCAAAGAGTTTGAATCTCAAATTTTATAAAAGTCATTGCAAAGATAAATACTAATTAGAGATTCCTATTTTATATTTTATTTACTCCATTTTTTTTCTTTTTTGTAGAGACGTAGTCTTGCTATGTTACCAAGGCTTATTTCAAACTCCTGGTCTCAAGAGATCCTCCTACCTTGGCCTCCCAAAGTGCTGGTATTACAGGTGTGAGACACCGTGCCCAGCCTCATCTACTCCTTTACTGAATGTTTAGTGCTAATACCTTGCAACTTTATTTTTTTGAGATGGAGTCTTGGTCCATCACCCAGGCTGGAGTGTAATGGCGCAATCTCAGCTCACTGCAATCTCTGATTCCCAGGTTCAAGTGATTCTCCTGCCTCAGCCTCCTGAGCTGCAATTACAGGCATGTGCCATCATGCCTGGCTAATTTTTGTATTTTTAGTAGAGACGGGAGTTTCACCATGCTGGCCAGCCTGGTCTTGAACTCCTGACCTCAAGTGATCCTCCTGCCCCAGCCTCAAATAACCAAAACCTCAAATAACCAAAGTGCTGAGATTACAGGTGTGAGCCACTGCACCTGGCCTGCTACTTTTTTTAAAGACATAAAGGTAAGTAGTAAAAGCAGAGAGTAAAGAGAAAAAGGAAGCCCATCACAGATAACATCTTATTGCTAAGCTAATAGAATTATTACGAGGGAAAAATAGTTCAAGTAATTTCGATATTTTATGATTCAACTTCTTTTTCAAATAAACTCTAACTTGGAAGTTCATATTCTAGATCATTTGGGTCTAACAGTAACATCTCTATATTGAAACACACAAGCTGGCATTCTGATATATATAAAAGCTTAACGGTGTTATCTATAAAAATAAAACTTTATTTGCTTAATTTGTAAATATTCTATAAAATAATTCAGTCTTAATATCATATTTCATTTCTAACTATTGTATAGGTAAATCTTTAAAGAGAATACAAGTACCTACCAAGAATGCCAAGAAGGTGGGGTACAGGCAGTACTTCTCACATCAAATAAATCTAATTTCCTAAGTTCCAGTCACTACTGTTTTACCCTAGTCCAAAACTTTAAAGTATAATTAGAAGTTTTTTCAAGTACACATTTCTTGATTTTGTTTTCATGTTAGCATTTCTGCTATAAATACTTAGTCACACAGGTGGAGAGTGCAAGCGCTCATATTCAAGATCACATCACTGCTTCTGGCAACTGTTCTTCATTCTCGCCCCCACTACATCACACGTCAATACTCAGACACGAAAGCACATCCCTATCACTGCCATTTTTCTAGCTCACATTCTTTAGTGAAACCTCAAATAACCAAATAAGTTCAACAAAAGTTTACTTAAACTTAAGAATATACTATGATTTGCTTTATTATTCTGCTGGCTAATTTGGCCCAATAAACTAAAGTTAAAAAGAAACACTTTGATTAATCCAGGAGTCAACCCCCTATAATTAACCTTTAAGAAACCCATTTAAGAAAAATATTTTAATAAGGACACCAAGGCAAAAAGAAACAGAGGAGAAAAGAATGAAGAAGGGAAGTCATAGAAGGCAGACAGTAAAGGAAAGGTGGGAAAAGGAAAACAGCCACAAGGTGATATTAATTATCAAGGTGATAAATGTGTGACATACACATTGAATAAGGGGGAAGAACATAAGCAAGGCAGAAACTAAGGCAATCTGAGGGAAAAGTAGGAAACTGAGGGCAGAGGACAAAATACAACACTGAAAACAGGTAAGTCAGAAGAAAAAGCGGGTGATCTATGCTGCAAAGTAATCTGGCTTCTAAAACAATTTATTGAGAGAAAAGTACATAAATGGAGCAAATTGCTACTCGATGCAAACCTACAGATTAATTGCAAAGATACGAAGATATTATTAAGCCGTCTTGCAAGTAGTGGTTCTTCTTTAAGTCGCAACTTATTTTTTTTCTTATAACCTCAAAACATTCCTTATAATTCTGGACACACAGCAACGCGGTTAAAGCACAGTAGTAAGAGCTTATGAAAAATAAAGTACCTCTGGGAATTCCAGAGACAAGAGTCAGATTCCTTTGGCCCACGGTCAAAGATCACGAGTGCTGGCTGCTGTGACCACACACTCAATTCCTTGCTATTGTTTAAGTTAGCACCCACCATCTCACTCCCTCATTAAAATCATCTCTTCCTAGTCCGCTTGTACTACATAAGCAAGATGATTTGGGTTTCATGCTGGTGTGTGAAATATGCCTTTCTCAAACCTTGTTACTATGTTGGCACATTATCAGTCTGACATGAAAACAAATGGATGAGAAACAGTGGCTCATGCCAATAACCCTAGTGCTCTGGGAGGCCGAGGCAGGAGGATCACTTGAGGCCAGGAGTTGGAAATAAGCCTTGGAAACATAGCAAGACCCTGTCTCTACAAAAAATATGCACACACGCACATGCACACGCACACACACACACACACAGACATACAATTAGCTGGATGTAGTGGCATGCACTTGAAGGCTCAGCTATTTGGGAGGCTGAGGCAGGAGGATTGTTTGCATGATCCCTGGAAATTCCTGAGAGTTTGAGGCTGCAGTGAGCTTTGATTGCACCACTGTAATCCAGCCTGGACAAAAGAGCAAAACTCAGTCTCAAAAGAAAACAAATATCTAAAAATTCAAAAAATAGTCTCTTCCATCTATAAAAGAAAAAAAAGAAGGGTACTAGAAGGTACCCTTCCTTTAAAAGTTCCTTAACCCCTGCTCTACACAGTTTTATACTTGAAGCAAAGTAAATCCTAACTTCTCCCAGTCTCTTTGGTGCAAAGATACCTTTGTTCCCTAGACAACACAAATTGGAAGCAGCAACAGGCTTTGGTTTACAGAAGATTCTCTCTGGTGCTATGATATCACTTACTTTATACTAATATATAATTGGCCTTCATTCAGTCTAAGGATCAACCAAGGAACAAAGTGAAAAACAGGTTTTAACTAAAGCTGATATAACACAAAGTGATAGAGCCTTTCAAATTATCTAAGCTAATCATCAGAAGAAAAGAAAACACAACTTGAGAATATGGCATTTTACCAAGAAAAGAAAGCCCTGAAGACAATTACTGTTAATTTCTTAAAGATACGTATGTTGCTCATTTAAAGAAAACAAATACTAGAGCTTGCCTAGGAAAAAAGTCAGCCTAAAAGGATACCATCTCATTTATCTCAATACAGATACCCCAGTGCCTATTAGAAGGATTCTAAAGGTTCAAAATAACCTCCCCAATCACTCTCTTACATAAACCCTGGCAAAACTACCCTCAAAATGAGTCATATACATCATTGCCTAAATGCAGTTTGCTCACATTGCTCCTTTTCCCTGCACAATCTCCCATGAGAGTTACAAAGCGGAATCCTAGATACCTTTTCAAGGTACACCTACGTTTCCTTTCCATTGCTTAGACTACTTTGACTCAGAAGTCATTCTCTCTTTTGGTTACCTAACAACTAGGTACTACTGGATATATTGGACATTTGCAGTATCTTAACAGCTTTTTTTTTTGTAGTTAAATTAAGGCTATAATTGAATAAATCATGTTCACACATTCTCAAAAACAAGAAATGACTACTTACACCTCTAACATTTCAATCATTTTCACTGTATTTTCTAATCTCACCATACCTTTCCTCTGGGACATTTTTTCCTACTGAGTGCACCATTTAGTATTTCTTTTAGAAAGGTTATGTGAATGGTAAATCCTCTTATACTCTTATTCTACATATTTAAAAATGTCTTAATTTTGCCCTCATTCCTTTTTTTTTTTGGAGACAGGGTCTTACTCTGACCCCAGGCTATAGTGCCCTAATGCGATCCGTGACTGACTGTAGCCTTGATTTCTCCAGCTCAGGTTCTCCCACCTCAGCCTCCTGAGTAGCTGGGACTACAGGCACACACCACCACATCTGCTAATTTTTGTATTTTTTATAGAGACAGGGTTTTGCCATGTTGCCCAGGCTGGTCTTGAACTCTTGCTCTCAAGCAATCCTTCCACCTTGGTCTCCCAAAATACTGGAATTACTGGCATGAGCCACCGTGCCAGCCTCATCCTTGAATAATAACAGTTTGGAAGGATGACACTGGGCATGTTACAGAGCCAGCAGACGACCTGCTCAGTTTCTGGTCACTAAACTGTTTTGATCCTACTTTTGCTCCTTAGTCCACAGCTTCCAGTAACACCACAGCCCCAGGCAGAACTGGCAGCTAACTTTTTAGCTGCTATTAACAATGATGGAAATCAGGCTGGGGGAAGGATTCCCCTGGCTTCCACTCCTTCCTTCAAGAATTGAGCTTGGTTCTATCCCCCATCTCTTGAGAAATGGCTGAGGAGTAGTTAAACAACTTTCTGCTTCTGGGCAGAAGCTTGGCAGGCTCAGAGTTCCAGCCTACTCATCAGTTTCTCTTTCTGGTCACCTCCTGGTCCTTAGAGATGTTTATCTTGATGTTGAGGCTAGGTATGTCGTTTTAGTTTTCTCTTTTATATTCTGTTTCCATGAGGGATATGATGTTGAAACGAGACCTTCATGGAGCCACCTGACTGGAACTCCCCTGTGTTTCTCCTTGGCACCAGAATGCTCAGCACGGTGCCAAATACAAAACAGGTGATAAATGCTGAGAATTAACTTTTAGATGATAAGTTCAAGTAAATGTGCCTATATGCAAACATGTCAATGGGGTCCTAAAAAACAAGAAGAGAGAAATAACACATTCATAAACAATCCTAGTGGCATACAGGTTTTACTCACTTTGATTTGTAACAACCATATTGTCCATCTTATCGAAATGACTGTAATAATATCCTGGGTATTCATAATGAGCTTCAAAGAGTTACAATGTTTAGAAAACCAGTGAGCTGACAGGTGTAAATCACTAAACACATCTCTTTCTGACTTCCTCTGTTCTCTACATACAATACATTATTGAATCAGAGAATGCAATACATTATTGAATTACAGAATTCTAAAAAATGTTTATCTTGAATCAAAAACTGAAATGAACATGAATCAACTTGAGTAGTTTTGACCCATGTAGCCCAAATCATCCTTAGAAGTAACCCATCCCAAGTCTTTTTTGTGGAAAGTGTATATTCTAAGGAAGACTAAAGTGTATCCCAAACCACACCAGGATACAATGAGCTTGAAAAGCGTAGTACATCAACATCACAAAGAGAAAATTAAATAATCTCCAGGAATTCTTTTTTTTTTTTTTTAAAGGAAAGAGTCAAAGACTAAAAACTAATCAGGGTGTCTTCTGTAGTGATCAGGAGAATATGATCTTTGCTTCTGGAAAAGGCATCTACTTATTTTACACCAAAATATTTATGCTATAAAGTAAATTCATTAGGTTATTGATTTCAATTAAAATAATGTTTAAGAACATCCAGGCCAGGCATAGTGGCTCATGCCTGTAATCCCAGCACTGTGGGAGGCTGAGGAGGACAGATCATGAGGTCAGGAGTTCAAGACCAGCCTGGCCAACATGGTGAAACCCCATCTCTACTGAAAATACAAAAATTAGCCAGGCATAGTGGCAGGTGCCTGTAGTCCCCGCTACTCGGGAAACTGAAACAGGAGAATCACTTGAACCCAGGAGGCAGTTGCAGTGAGCTAAGATGGTGCCACTGCACTCTAGCCTGGGCAACAGAGCGAGACTCCATCTCAAAAACAAAGAAAAAGAACATCCAACTGCCTTTGATTTAATTATAAATATCACACAACCTCTTTTTTAAAAAAATGTTTTTTACAGACAGGGTCTCACTCTGTCATCTAGGTAGAGTGCAGTGGCATGATCATAGCTCACTGTAACTTCAAACACTTGAGTGTTTGAAGTGATCCTTCCACACACAACCTCTTTGATTGATAACTTTATCTTCTAAGAGACTCAACATACCAAATGAAAGTGTACTGTTCTGATTTGAGCCGGGTTTTTTTTTACCTACTATACACAATAAATTGACTTTGTACTTTCCAGTTACTTTTGGGTAAACCGGTAAAAATGAGTTCTTCCACCCACGAAGCTGAAAGCCTGACATTACTCCACCAAAGTACAAACATCTCTATTTTCAAAAAAACTCTGTATATCCAATGATTAGTTATCCCTGCAAAGCTATACTAAATCATCAAATCGTTATTTCATTGTATTTTATTATTATTATTATTTTGAGATGGCATCTTGCTTTGTCACCCAGGCTGGAGAGCAATGGCACAATTACAGCTTACTGCAACCCCTACCCCCGGGGTTCAAGCTATTCTCCTGCCTCAGCCTTCCAGGTAGCTGGGATTACAGGTGTGTGACCCTACACCCGGCTAATTTTTGTGGGTTTAGTAGAGACAGAGTTTCACCATGTTGACCAGGCTGGTTTCAAACTCCTGATCTTGTGATCTGCCCACCTTGACCTCTCAAAGTTCTAGGATTACAGGAGTGAACCACTGTGCCTGACCATAATCAAATCTTTAAATCATTCAGTTTACAGTTGGAAGTAACCTTGGTAGTCATCTTTTCCATAGAATCTTTAATCTCACTGCTTTTACCTGCTACCTGATTTTCCTCCTCCAGCCCAGTGGTTCTTCAATGTTAGCCTAAGGATATTAGAATACCTTGGAGGGCCCACTAAAACACAAGTTGCTGAGTCTCCCTTCTCCCCACTCCTCATGGGGGAATTCCGATTTAGTAGTTCTGGGTTGGCCCTAGAATTTGCATTTCTAACAAGCTCCCAGATGATGCTAAAGCTGGTAGGTGTGAAACCACACTTCAAGAATCTCTGCTCTAGTTTCTTTCTCCTTTTGCTGCATCCTGTTAGAGTTAATAAAACTGATTCTACTTAGACTATCATGACCTAGGGCTCTCATACTAAAGCTAACAGTACTGAGTTTAACATGGAAGCCTCTCTGATTATTAGAGTCCTCATTTATCCTGAGCTCATCTCTTGGCCAACCTAGCAAACTTGTTCACAATTCTTGTCTCCACAACAATCCTGCCTCAGTTCTCCCTCTGCTAGAAGGCTCTCCTTTTCCGCAAATCCATGGCCACTATTTTCTTTATCAGTCCTTATTTATGTACTCATTCATTCATGAATTCAATAAATATTTATGAAGTACTTGCTATGTGTTAGTCACTATGCTAAGTGGTGTGAAAAAAGACCAAGGTCCACATCTTCCATGATTAACCTTAAATCCACTCCAAACACCTCACGACTCTGTTACTCAAAGTAAATATATTCAAAAATATAATCAAATGACTAGAAATTATAAATTATCCTTTCTAAATTTATGTAAAGTATCATATTAAGAGAGAATCTGTCAGAAACCAACTTTAGTTTCTTTTTAACATCATGAATACTAATGTACTTGATCTAGACCCCAAGAGACGGTTCTTGGGTCTGAGTAGGAAAGAATTAGAGGTGAATCCATAAAGTGAAAGCAATTTTATTAAGGAATAAAAGAATGGCTACTCCATAGGCAGAAGAGCCCAGAGGGCTGCTGGTTGCCCCCCCATTTTTTTTTTTTCTTTTGAGACGGAGTTTCGCTCTTGTTACCCAGGCTGGAGTGCAATGGCGCGATCTCGGCTCACCGCAACCTCCGCCTCCTGGGTTCAGGCAATTCTCCTGCCTCAGCCCCCTGAGTAGCTGGGATTACAGGCACGCGCCACCATGCCCAGCTAATTTTTTGTATTTTTAGTAGAGACGGGGTTTCACCATGTTGACCGGGATGGTCTCGATCTCTTGACCTTGTGATCCACCCGCCTCGGTCTCCCAAAGTGCTGGGATTACAGGCGTGAGCCACCGTGCCCGGCCTATTGGTAGGTCATTTTTGATTATATACAAAACAAGTGGTAGGTTCTTTTTTATGTCATTTCTTGATTCTATATGAAACAAGTGGTATATTATTCACACCTCCCCTTTTCAGACCGTATAATGCAACTTCCTGATGTTGCCATGGCATTTGTAAATGTCATGGTGCTGGTGGGAGTGTAGCAGTGAGGATGACCAGAGGCCACTCTCACCGCCATCTTGGTTTTGGTGGGTTTTGGCCAGCTTCTTTACTCCAGCCTGTTTTCACCAAGGTCCTTATGACCTGTATCTTTTGCTCACCTCCTGTCTTATCCTGTGATTAAGAATGCCTCAACCTCCCGGGAATGCAGTCCAGCAGATTTCAGCCTTATTTTACCCAGCCTCTATTTAAGATGGAGTCGCTCTGGTTCAAACGTCTCTGACAACTTTGTATCCACCCTAGAAGTTAAATAGTTTAAACAAGGAAAAAGCACCCCAAAGCACATCAACCTGTTTTTTTCCAGGAGTGGAAATAAACATGCCATGAATCTGTTATATTTTCCTTCCTTGTCTTCTTATAACTTAGTATCCATTTTAGAGAGCTCTAAAAAGAGTTAAGGGTCTAATTAAGATGCCACTGTTTTTATGTTGAATACATCTGGAGTATCTTCCTCTCAAGTTTTAAAAAGAGTAATTGCCGGTAATTAGTTGATCCTAGGTAGAAGGAAACAAAAATAGTTGAGGGCAGGAAATAAGCCTTCCTTCTTGGTATTTCTGGAGTTTACCTAGCAGGTGCTCAAAAGTTAGATAAATGGATGAAACCACCCACTGTTTATTAAATTTTTTAGATAACATTTTTTTTTTTTTGAGACGGAGTTTCGCTCTTGTTACCCAGGCTGGAGTGCAATGCGCGATCTCGGCTCACCGCAACCTCCGCCTCCTGGGTTCAGGCAATTCTCCTGCCTCAGCCTCCTGAGTAGCTGGGATTACAGGCACGCGCCACCATGCCCAGCTAATTTTTTGTATCTTTAGTAGAGACGGGGTTTCACCATGTTGACCAGGATGGTCTCGGTCTCTTGACCTTGTGATCCACCCGCCTCGGTCTCCCAAAGTGCTGGGATTACAGTCGTGAGCCACCGTGCCCGGCCTAGATAACATATTTTTACAGATGGCACTATAGCAATACATAGTTAATGGTAACATTTTATGCACTCTTGAGTAAATCTGCAAAGTCCTATGAAAATATTTTTAAATTTGCTTTTACTCATGCTTAATTTTTAATATTTATTCATATTCTAGAACAAGTTTGAATGAAGTCATACAAGTTATCCAAGACCAATAACCTCATAGAATAAATGAAATTTATTAATGATAAAGGAAGTTTTCAGATAGACCCAATTAAGTCAATTTTATAATTTTATTAAAGTTTGACAGAAGAGTCCATGTAAGTGCAATAAAGTTTAATGGAAACTCAGTCTGGTACTAAAAGAGTAGACATTATATGCAATGAAAGTATAAATTATAAATAAGAAATAGTCTTAAGAATTTTGAATTTCCTAAAAATTAGCCAACATATACTTACAATCAAATTTATACATTCAGTTAAGAAGAAGGCTACAGTGATGCTATATAATGTTTGTACAGTCTGCATTTGAAAAATGAATTTATTCTTCTAAGCCAAAGTTAATGGTTGTTTGAAAATGAGGCTCATTACATGATTCTGCAAATGCACTCTGTAATAACTAACATTACCACACAGCTGTATAAACATATTTACCATGACATATTCTTTCCCCCCAGGTGTATGTTTTCCATTCTGAGCATTACTAATACACATCTGAGACTAGTCTGATTTAGAACTAACATTTAAGGGAAGAAATATTTCTGAAGAAATATTTTAACTATTTATAAACTAATATTTTAACCCCAAAACACTTAATACATCATAATCCATCTTATTTTTTGTGTTTTTATGCTCTACTTTGTTCTTAAATGGTTTTATGATAGTTACTTCTTTCTTATTTTAGATCTTTTAATAATAGAATCCTCTTAAACAGTCAGTAAAATCAGTCCTGAAATAAATTATCTGATTGGTATTTACTAGCACACATATTTGCAACACGAGTAGTCTTTAAGTCTTTCTAGTAACAAATAGTTTTTGAAAGTAAATATATACAAAAATATAATCGAATGACTAGAAATTATTTGTTAAAATGAGTCTCTGAATAAACTAAAGATAAATTATCCTTTCTAACTTTATGTAAAGTATCATATTAAGAGAGAAGCTGTCAGAAACCAACTTTAGCTTCTTTCTAACATCATGAATACTAATGTACTAAATGCTACTGAAAACGTCTATAAATATGTTCCTATATAAATAACACCTTTGGTATAGTTCCGAACAAATGGCTTAGTAATGACTTATCATGCTGTAATAGTGAAGACTGAGTTACCACTTAAGAGCAGAGGCTTAGGAAGCTCACACAATTTTTCTGTCTAACAAGTAATTCAGACAATCTTGGAGATTATCTTTTAATTCTGGAAATGTAAAATGCATTAAAAACCTCACATTGGCAGGCACTGGTTTTAAAAGATGTCTAAACCTTTACCTAATAAACAGGAGAATATCTTTTCAGCTTTTGTCCAATATCTATTAGCTTCATCCTTCCCGACTCGGGAAATGAATAAGAAGACTATTTTTCTTTTCCATAAAAGGAATTTGAGTGGTAGGAGTACATAATTCATATGCTAGGTTTTATTTGATCTAAGTAAGGCTGCCACACAAACACCAAAGTAGATTGAAATAAAAATAAAATGTATTTAAGCACAAATTTGATGTTTATGCACTCTGTCGCCTTTTTCTGAAGAAACACCCAAACATGAGTCTTCCAATGCACAAAAGTAGTTCTCTTCCCTAGCCTCTGAGCAAACATCCCGGAAACTGGGAATGGCTGAGGTATCTCCTATATAAAGAATTTAGACTACTAATCTTTACTATACTTGGATGGCAATGTCAAATATCTATGATACCGTCTAATTTTACGTAGTGTAGATTAAGGTCACACTACATCTAAAGTTCATAAACAGTGATCACAAAGTCAGCTCTTTAAAAACAGTCTGCATAACTTTCTGTTTTCCCTCTCATCACAAAGGGAAAGAAAAAACAGGCAATTTGTTATATTAAAACAGACATCCCAAGTTATCCAATATCTAGTAAATATATTTACATTTATAAATTTAATATTTACTTTTTATAATACTTATTGAGACATACCAAAATACCCATTTCTTTGCTCATTTTGATTCTTGTATCTCACATTTTCCTTCTGGGTTCAATTTCCTTTTAGTGAAGTATATGCTTTTATAGCATTTCCGACAAAAATTTATGAGTATTGGCCAGTGGCTCATGTTCATAATCCCTGAACTTTTGGAGGCCAAGGCAGGTGGATCACTGGAGGTCAGGAGTTCCAGACCAGCCTGGCCAATATGGTGAAACCCCGTCTGTACTAAAAATACAAAAATTAGCTGGGTGTGGTGGTGGAATGCCTGTAATCCCAGCTACTCAGGAGGCTGAGGCCTGAGAATCACTTGAACCCAGGAGGCGGAGGCTGCACTAAGCAGAGATCGTGCCACTGAACCCAAGCTCAGGTGACATAGTGAGTGAAACGCCGTCTCAAAAACAATAATAAACAAAAAAAATCTGTAAGTATTATACATCCTCAGTCTCAGCAGGTCCCTAAATATCTTTTTTTTCACTCTTACTCTTAAATTCTTTCCCTCAGTACTTTAAAGACATTATTTCATTGCCTTCTGTCATCTCTTAGAAGTCCATTGTCAATCTTCATTTTCATTCTTGGTAGAAAAACCTCTTTTATCTCTAGTCACTGCTAATACTTTCTTTTTTTTCTTTCAGATATCTATTTCCTACCTTTTCCTTGCTCCTCAAATCTATCACAAATCCTTCATCCTCAAGTTTGGCTCATGACCTACTTCACTGAGAATACAGTAAGAATGTACAAGCAATTAGAGAGCTTCCACACTTATCCCCAGAGCTACTTACCTACCAGCATCTGTTCGGAGGTTAGTTTTCTGCAATCCTGCATGTTTCTAGAGATAAACTGTCCTCACTTCTAAGAATAATCCCTCCATTTGTGTACTGTGTTTCACTCCTCTCTTCTACTCAAGAAGACCATCAAATAATTCTCATTTTTCTCATTCTCCCTCTCTGTTGGATCATTCCCAACAGCATACAAATATGCTTTTATTTTTCCCATTTTAAAAATAACATAAAACAAGGAAAATACCTTTCTCAGTCCAACAGCTCCCTAGAAATAGTAGATAGATTTCCCCCACAAAGTACCTACCTTTAGCTCCTGCTCATCACTCTGTTCAGGTATTAGTAAAGATAACAGTTAACTTGATGAGGATCATACTGGATTCAACTGAAAACATCACTGACTTCATTACCTTCCTCTGGATCTCGTATCTCTAATTTGTTAGATGAGTTATCAACCTGCCTTAAAAATCTGTTCTGGGTATTTTGGTTGTTGCTACTTTAATGTCAAGCCTAAGTACAGTTAAGTTTCAGTCTTTCAGACTATCTAAGTATACAGTTTACAAATTTCTTTAGGATCATTACTTTTACACATCAGAATCAATCCATTACTCAAAAGGATCTCCAACAGAAAACAAAACAAACAAACAAAAAACAGAAGCGCTGAAAATCAACAAATTAAATATGCAGTAATGTCAAAACTACTCATCAACTAGATTTCCTTTTGTATGTATCTCATCTACTGACATAGACAATCCAAATTAACTGTATCATGTGAGTGGGTATGTATGACATAAATCATTTCACATACATTGTTTCCTTTTAATCCTCATTTGTAGCAAAAGAGGTAAGTACTATAATTATCCTCTTTTTATCAACAAGAAAATTAAGGCTTAAAAAGGTGGTCCCTAGTTATACAATGAGAAAGTGATAGAACTGACATTCAAACCTAGACAGTCTGAATCTATAGCCTAAATTCTTAACCACTGTACTATACTCAATCTCAATTCTACTGGTTAATATTAATAAGGAAATGTATCTGAAGATTTTAAGAACTAAACTACCTGTATTTTACTTGTTAATCTTACTAGTCTCTTCTTGAGTAATTTTAGCTAACTTTGGACATATAATATAGTTTACTTCCAAATCCTTATTTACAGCCTCAACCTTTCCCTTGATCTATAGAAAGAATTTTCTATCTTTCTACTGGATATTCTACCTGAAAATGGTGAAAATACTTTCACCACAGCTATAGGTAGAAAATTATCTTTGATTATTCTTTTCTTCACATCATGTTCAGCTGGTCATAAGGCCCCCATCTATCTATTCTACCTTCAAAATGTCTCTGGAATTATCTCACTTGACTCTTCCTCTGAGTTTCTATGCTTCAGCTACACTTCGTTTCTTAAATGGGCCATGCTTCTCCAATGCATTACCTTCACACATGCTGTCCTCTCTTCCTGAAAAGTTGTTTCCCCTCTTCTCTTCACCTAGCTAAGTCCTGGTATTATGAGTTGGATTATGTCCATCTCAAATTCATATATTGAAGTCTTAACCCTCAGTACCTCAGAATGTGACCTTACTTAGAAATAAAAGTTGTTGTAGATGTAATTCGTTAAAATGAGTTCATGCTGGAGTAGAATGGGTCCCTAATCCCATATGACTGTTGTTCTTATAAAAAGAGGAAATCTGGAAACAGACAAGCATATGGGGAGAACACAACGTGAATGTGAAGACAGAAATCAGGTAATGTGTCTACAAACCAAGTAACACCAAAGATTTCCAATAAACCGCCAGAAGACTAAGAGAGAGGCATGGAACAGATTCTCCTTCATCGCTCTCAAAAGGAACCAACCCAGGCTACACCTTGATCTTGGACTTCCAGCCTCCAGAACTGAAGACAATACGTTTCTGTTGTTTAAACCACCCAGTTTGTCAAACTTGTTACAGCAGCCCTAGCAAACTAATACCTAGCTACAGCTCAGATTTAAGCTCAAATGTTACTTGCTCCAGAAAGTCTTCCCCGATTCCCCCAAAATGAACTATCTCTTACCTCCTTCATTTATCAGCTCTCATAAATACTCATCGCTTTCATTTACAGCATTTATCATATCATGTAATTAATTATACTAATACTTATCTCCTCTACTAGTCTGTAAAGTAGATCAGCTCAGGTACTTGATTAGTTCTCCCTGTATTACTGTCGTTCAAGCACTGATCCCTATCTGAAGTGATGTTAATCATTTATTTAAGCACTTACTGTATTTATTACTTGTCTCTCCCTCCACAGAGCATAACCCTAGATTATAGAACAGTGCCTGGCACGTAGTTGGTGTTCAATAATTATCTATCAAATGAACTAATGCATAAACTCCAATAGAAGAACCCGTGTCTGTTTTGCTCACTAAAGATTATATACCCAGTTCTTAACATATAGAAAGCTGGTCATATACAAAGCAATAAATAATTATACATGTTGAATAAATGACCCTATTTGATTATGACAAATATTTCATTATAAGGAAGCTTATCACTTTAAAAAAACTACTTGTAAATATTAACAGTTTGGAGATTATAACCTTCCATATGCTAAACCAAATCTTTTTTGGTTACATCAATTTACTTCTACTTTCCGGTTGATATTTCATATTTGTAAACATATGCCAACAAAACAACCTGAAAGGCAGAGCTTTAAGCTATGACTGATTTCAGAATGATTTAACTTCACAGAACAAAGATAGAAAACTTTTCATTACTTCCTTGGTTAAGGTTTCTGCTCTGAAACAACAAATGAAAAAGTACAAGTATAAAAGAAGTTTTTCCAAGATAATGAAATCAGAAATTGTCTTCATTTTATTATATCTTGCTGCAGTAATGCTGGCAACATTAAGTAATTTTTAAAACATATTTTTACACATTATCCCATGTCTCTTAACCTAACAGGCATTTCCTGTTTCTATGTTTCGTGTAGTCTCTATCCCAAGGCACACATATTTCATGTAGTTTTACTAAAATGTGGCTCTATGAAAGAAAAATTGTATAGGGAAAATGATAAACCAAACCAATGAAAAATTTACATTTGGAAGAAAAACTGTATCACAGAAGCCAAAAGATATTATCCCAAGCACTACTGTTTGCATTCTCTCACCTTTAACCAGAAAATCTCTTGAAAGAGTTCCCTTTAAAAGGAGTCTTAAGGAACTAAGGAAAAGTACTTACTGGAGGAAAACAGAATCACCTATCATCCATCAATCAGTTCAACAGACAAGGTGTACAAGGTAACTAGATACCAAACAAAACCCTGGATTTCAAAGGATTAAACATCAATTTATTTAATACTAGCCTGCTTAGACTTTGAGGGCTTTTTCTTCCCCTGTTCTTGACCTCAAAAGAATCCCAACACCTGTTCCCCAAATATGCCACATACTGTACTAAAAAATATAAAATGTACTCCACCCAAATTATAAAGCATATTTTTAAAGAGTTACAATCTAAAGGGAAAAAAAATTATCTTAAATATTTCAAGGCGACGTTCCCAACACAAAAAAATGATAAATGTTTGAGGTGATGAATATGCCAAGTACTTGGATTGATCATTGTACATTATGTGTATAGAAATATCACTAGGTACCCAATGGATATGTACAAATATTATTTGGCCATTTAAAAAAATTTCTGAAGAGAAAAAAGTAAACATCTAAATAAATTAA